>JAAEAF010007227.1:22672-173380 GCA_011037195.1 Triatoma infestans
TCTGTGTTATAATAAATTGAAGTTTTTTACACCTTGTTAATTATTCTAATTTTATTCATAATTAACTTTACGGTTTTCATGCTGAACTTACAAGATAAAATTGCCTCACCACATAGTAGCGGAAGAAACTCTCCCTTCTTAATTTTCATGCCCCATTAAAAATTAGTTTATAAAATATCTACTATAACGTTAGATGGCTGAAAATTGTATTAGGTACCTCTCCTGCCTTTTATTATTTAATATGAATTTTTCATTTTCATAAAATTTTTAAGAAATTATAATCAGATTTAAATATTTAAAACTCTTTTTTCTAACTAAAGTTTTAATAAACTTTTGATTTTATATAAAAAAAATTATAACCACAATTTTAGTTTTTATTTTTGCTTTCTCTTACTCCTAGTATAAGAGGAAGTATTGTAATCGTGTCTAATTTTCGATATCGAGTTTTCACCGGAAATATCCGTTTTGAGGTCCCCTGAGTCCAAAAAAGTGGTTTTTAGCAAGTGTGTGTGTACATGAACAGCATAGCTCAAAAACGAAAAACCGTAGAAAGTTGAAAACTTAGATATTCCGTTTGAGAAGTTATCACCATGGCATCTGACGGTGGGAAATCATCTGTCAAAATTACTCAACCGGAAGTACCAGTTTACTTGTTGTTTTTTTTACTTTTCTGCGTTTTTCTCAAAAATGGCTCCGACGATTTCTTCAAACTTAGCATATATCAACTACACATGCAAAAAGCTACAACTTTTATTTGAAACATTTCTCTGAGAAAATTCATTTAATGGCACTTTTATGGGAGGGGTGCGGTTATGTTTTTCTCTAAAGTGCTATCATAGTTGATTATACAATTCTACCATCCAAACAAAATTAATTTGAAATAAATGGCTGGCCAAAATTCCGTGTTTCAAGGAAATTAGTTAACCGGAAGTGCGCTTTTACTGAACAGTTTTTTCAGTTTTCGACGAATTTAATTAAATTTGTACCCGAACTATAAAATTTGTCAATTATAATTTTGAGAACTGGAGTTAGTAGTGAAAGTTGTGTGAGTGTTTCACACCAGATTTTTTTATTTATTGAAAATGAGATAAACAAAAAATGGTGCAGGCAAAGGTGGTTATGAGTCAGTTGCAAATTTAAACTCATTTCTGCATTTTATTTATTTATTTAATATAATTTACGTTTTGCTTGTTGGTGAGATTATCTCCATTATAAAGAAGAGTTTGAGATTAGCCGAGCGCCGAGCAGTTTACCTAGTCTAGCCATTAATAGTGATACAAAAGTTCAATCTACGATTACAAAGGTTATATTGTATATATATACATCGTGATCTAATTAGTTTCACTTTGGACCTTATTACAAAAGATTTAAATGCTAGTCAGTAGGAATTTATGAACATGGAGTGGGGTGACAAAGAAAATCTTATTGCTTTAACACTCTTTAATAGGTGGGCAAATCAGCTTCTCATTTCTTGAAATACCTCATCCTTCTTGTCATTGTTTATCGTTCCATTAACAGGTACAACTAGACCCTCTCTTTTGACGACCGGCCCCGTTCCTGTCGTCCACGTACAGTTCATATAAAAAATGCTATTCAACATTTGGTTCCGAAGAAACCATCGTAGAAAGTAAAAAATCTTGTCTCGCGAGATAGGCATCTCAGAAAGATCTATGACGAAACTGATTAAATGCGACCTAGGGATGATCGAAGAGTAACAGATCAAACACTTACATCTGCTGTATGGTGTGATGGATGCAAGAAACATAAAAAATATATTATTTGAAAAAATACAAAATATCAAGAATATGTGATTATTCCCTGTCTAAAGGACATTTCATGTAGAAAAGTACAGTT
Source organism: Triatoma infestans (assembly GCA_011037195.1). Lineage (NCBI taxonomy): Eukaryota > Metazoa > Arthropoda > Insecta > Hemiptera > Reduviidae > Triatoma > Triatoma infestans. Next base: position 24,527 of record JAAEAF010007227.1, read on the forward strand.
ATTGAAAAAGTTCAAGAACCTTTATGGCATTGTACTACCTCCTTTCTCCTCACAGGGGAGGAACTGAACAAACAAAAGAGAAGATTCTTTCCTGGACAGACTTGTGGTAGACACCAAGGAGAACACTTCAGAACTGTACCAGTTTTAAGTTATAAGAGTTTATTATAAGCTTATTATTGTTATTTTAAGGTAACTTAAATTCTCTTAGAGAATAATATGTCTACTTTAAAAGCAGTGTGATCTCTTGATTATTTCTTAACACTTCTATCTTTATCTCAAACATACTTACAAGCCGTTGTGGTGGTTGGTTCCGCAGAGCTGGAAAGCATCAGAGACATTGTCCGAGGTAGCCTGCTTCATTGTGTGGTCATCGACCGATTTCGGGCGTTCGCCCATCTTCAGGATGCGTTTTTCAGACAGTGTGACAACACAGACTTGCACAGAGCAAACTTAGTTTTCACACTCTGAAATCAATATCTTTTTATTCAAAAAATACTCATTGGGCCTTTCAGCAAAATTCAGCATCTGCCCTCAAAAGGAACTCCATCCAAGAATGGCTAAGAGTGAATGTTCTTGAGTATATTAGTGATGCAAATTGGCCCTCAGAAAGCCAAGACCTCCATTTCCTGAACTACAGTATACCATCACATCATGAGAGAATTGCTTGTTGCAAACGATTTTCCAATTTGGACAGCCAGTTCCCCTGGAAATTTTGCGTAATTCGATCGGTAGTTGCCCAAGGAGACTTAAAGCTTGCATTCAGACTAGAGATTGACTTTTTATTGAAAAAAACGTTTTTGTACTTTTCCTTAAAGATGTTATTTTTTGTCCCTAAATAAAAGATTTTATTTTCCATTCAAACTGGTCACTTTTATTACTTACTTTTAACAGTATCATTATTTATGACAGGATTTGTTAGTAGCGTTTACGATATTGATGGCTGGCGGTAAATTCTTGATGGGTAGCTAGTTAGAACTCTTACTTGTTCTGAATATCGTATAGGAACATAATTTCTTGGCTTGTTAAGATGCTTCATAAAAGGTTTTTAGCGAATTGTCTGTTTAGAACAGAATTTCTTGAAAGCAAAAAGGAAACTCAAACTTGTTTTTCCGTTTAGGTACTACCACTACATATGACAAGAAGGTTTCGGGCAAAATTCATTAAGCGGAAGTCCCGTTTTGAGGTCCCCTGAGTCCAAAAAAATGTTTTTTTAGCAAATGGTCTGTGTATGTTTGTATGTGAACAGCATAGCTCAAAAACGAAAAACCGTAGAAAGTTGAAACTTAATATTCCGTTTAGGTATCACCATGGCAACTGACAATGGGCCATCTGTCAAAATTCCTTAACCAGGAGTACCACTTTACTTGTTGGGGTTTTTACTTTTTTGCATTTCTTTCAAAAATGGCTCCTACGATTTTCTTCAAACTTAGTATATCAACTACTCATACAAAGTGCTACAACTTTTATTTGAAATGTTACTCTGAGAAAATTCATTTAAAGGCAGTTATTGGGGAGGGGTGGGGTTAGGCTTTCATCTTTTAAAGTGCTATTTCAGTTTATTAATAAACAATTCTATCATCTAAATAATATTAATTAGAATTGAATATGATGTTGAAATTCCGAGTTTCAAAAAATTCGGATAACCGGAAGAAAGTGCGTTTACATTACCACTTTACTAAATGATTTTTTTTCATTTTTTTTTTGCGATTTTCTCAAAAAGAACTCAGACGATTTTCTTGAAACTTCCTATATAAACTAAACATACCGATATCTACAACTTTTATTTAAACTATTTCTTTGGGAAAATTCATTTAAGGGCACTTTTAGGGGAGGAGTGGGGTTATGTTTTTCCCTTAAGTGCTATCATAGTTGATTATACAATTCTATCATTTAAACAAAATTAATTAGAAATAAATAGCTGGCCAAAATTCCGAGTTTCAAGAAAATTAATGAACCGGAAGTGCACTTTTACTGAACAGTTTTTTTCAGTTTTCGACGAATTTAATTAAATTTGGTACACAAACTATAAAATTTGTCAATTATAATTTTGAGAACAGGAGTAAGAGAAAGTTGTGTGAATGTTTCACACCAGATTTTTTAGTTTTTCACAATTTTCTTGAAAATGTAGCCAACTATTTTCATTAATCATCAGAGACATTTTCCATGATAGCCTGTGTTCTTTTTGTGGTCATTGACCGGTTTCAGGCTTGCACAGAGCAAATTCAGTTGATTCACTCACTGTAGATACACTTCAGTGGTGTATCAACTGAATTTACTCTGTGCAAGTCTATGTTATTATACTGTTTTGATAGAAACATCCTGATAATGGGCGAACGCCCGAAATCGGTTGATGACCATTAAAAAAAAGCAGGCTATCACGGAAAATATCTGTGATGCTTTCCAGCACTGCGGAACCAATCACAATAACTATTTTCTTTAAGCTTTGTATACTATCTCCATACATAAATAATCTTATCACTTTTATTTGAAACAATTCCTGGAAAAGACAATTTGTGGAGGGGGGCGAGGTACAGTAGTATTCTCTAAACTCGCACTTCACCACGACAGTGTATGGTTTTACCTATATAATATTTGATTGATTTGTAATTAAAATTTAGAATTTTTATTTGTTAGTTGGTTTTGTTTGTAGAAGATGAAATCCAAACGGTCTACTTAGTTCTTTATCAGAAAATATACCTTATATTGTAATAATTGTATGTAGGACGCCATCCCCAAATATACTCCGAGCTTTTTAATAGTGTAACTTCTTACAAGCTGAAGTAATTTGATATACATATTTGTTTAGAATAGTATTGTCAAGTATCACTGTCATCGTCAAACACTCTTAAATAAAATAAACTAAGATTCTAGGACACTCTTACTGCTTTTTGTAAATACAATATTCTCTCAGTTAACAATATTTTGGTCCAGTACACTAAGTTATATACTTGGGAAACAGATCTATAACTAGCACCTGTCACCATCTCAGCTATGTAGCAGGTGTCACATTTGTAATTTATTAAAGAATAGATTTATACGTACCATTCTTCTTTCTTATTTCCCTAGCTCGCATTTGTTTCAACATTATTTGCATTTACACCACTTTACATATAAATTTTGTTTTTATTTATTTTATATTATTATTTATGTTTTGCATCTAGGATGTAATTTAATATTTACTTAAATAGTTACTTTCTCTTACTGGCTAGTAAAGGGGAAGTATTGTAATCGTGTCAAATTTTCTATTATATCGAGTTTTCACCGGATATATCATTTTTGAGGTCCTCTGAATCCAAAAAAGTGGTTTTTAGCAACTGGTCTTTGTGTTTGTGTGTGACACAGCATATCTCAAAAACAAAAAAAATCACAAAATGTTCTTGACATTTTGTTGCCAGGAAACCTAAGAATAAGCTTTTCTTAAAAATCGTTCAACCGGAAGTGTCACTTCTTCAAACTTGGTATATCAACTACACATACAAAAAGCTAAAACTTTTATTTACAAAACTTTTCTCCGGAAAAATTAATAAATATGGGATACTTAAAGCGATGCCCATATCCCAGGTGATAACCCCAGTTAGGTGTAGGGAAAATTCACTTAAGCGATGTGGGGTTAGGTGTAGGGAAATGAATGAAGCAATTTTTTTTGTTAAATTAATTTATTAATTTAGTTTTTCTTCCAAAGTGTGATGCCAGTTTACTATATACATTCCATCACCTAAATAATACTAATTAGAATGAAATATGTTGTTGAAATTCCGAGTTTGAAGAAAATCGGATGACTGGAAGCGCGTTTTTACTGAAAAGTATTTTCCAGTTTTCTACTGTTTTTTTTAAAACGGCTACAGCGATTTTCTTTAAACTAGGAATATGAACTGTACATATTTTATTTGAAACATTTCTCTTGGTAAAGTCATTTAAGTAAGGGGGCTTTTGTAGCTGAGCAGGACTTATGTTTTCCTCTATAGTGCTAGCATAAGTTGATTATACAATTCTACCATCCAACAAAAATTAATTAAAAAAAGAGAAAGTAATAAATAAGGTTGCCAAAATTCTGAGATTCCATAAAATTATTAAACCGGAAGTGCGTTTTTACTGTACGGTTTTTTTTATTACTTTCTTTTACTAAGTATTGTAAGTATTGCATTTTATATGTAAGTATTGTAAGTATTTTATTACTTTATCTTACTAAGTAAGAGAAGTATTGTAATCGGGTCAAATTTTCGATATCGAGTTTTCACCGGATATATCCGTTTTGAGGTCCCCTGAGTCCACAAAAGTGGTTTTTAGCAAATGGTCTATGTGTGTGTTTGTGTGTGTGTGTGTGTGTGTGTGTATATGTATGTATGTGTACAGCATAGCTCAAAAACGAGAAATCGTGGAAAGTTCAAACTTGATATTCCGTTTAGGTATGGCCAAGAGATCTGACAGTAGGTCAGTGGTCAAAATATCTCAACCTGAAGTACTACTTTACTAGTTTTTATTTTTTTTACTTTTTTTTTTATTTTCTCAAAAATGGCTTCAACGATTTTCTTCAAACTTGGTACATCAACTACACATACAAAGTGCTACAACCTTTATTTGAAACATTTCTCTGGAAAAATTCATTTAAGGGCACTTTTGAGGGTGGGATGGGATTAGGTTTTCATCTAAAGTGCTCTTTCAGTTTATTGGACAATTCGCTCATCTAAATAATGTTATTTCGAATTAAATAGGTTGTTGAAATTCCAAGTTTGAAATAAATCGGATAACCGGAAGTGCGTTTACTTTACCTCTTACTAATTTTTTTTTTTCACTTTTTCGCGATTTTCTCAAAAATGGCTCCGATGATTTTCTTGAAACATCTAATATCAACTACGCATGCAAAGATCTACAACCTTTATTTAAAACATTTCTCCAGCAACATTCATTTAAGGGCACTTTTGGAGGAGAGGTGGGGTTATGTTTTTCTTTAAATCATACCTCTATCATAGTTGATTATACAATTCTATCACCAAAAAAAATTAATTAGTTATAATTTAGGTTGCCAAAATTCCGAGATGCCATAAAATTAGTAAACCGGAAGTGCGTTTTTACTGAACAGTTTTTTATTTATTTAGTTTTAGCGATTTTCTCTATAAAAACCCGACGAACTTCATTAAATTTTGTTACATTAATTATAAAATTTATCAGTTTCAATTTTTGTAAAAGTACAATAAGAAAAAGTTGTGTGAGTGTTTCATCCAGATTTTTTTTTCCTTTACATTGCAAATAAAAAGCTAAAAGAAGTTTAAAAATTAATGAAAAAGTCAACACTAGAGAAAGTATTTTATTTAATAAAATTAAATGACAAAGAAAATTAAAAAATAATCTGTATAAATGTTCTTCTGTAATAAACATTCAAGGAATAAATAATAGTAATAAGTTTTAAAAGACCTACCTTGATTACCAAGAAGTAATTTTCCTTATAGAAATTGCCTATAACCTACAATTCCAATGTTTACGAAAGTAAACAAAACACCAAGTCAATTCTGTTTACTGGTTTGTGTACAATATGGCCTACCAGTGACAGTATGTTTGAATATATTTCTAATTCTCCCGCTTCTTGCTTGCATCGCATTTGGCTGATTTGTACACATAAACACTGGTATAATGATATTAGTTTGGATTGTGAAATCGCATTTGGCTGATTTGTACACATAAACACTGGTATAATGATATTAGTTTGGATTGTGAAATTCAATTATATTAAAGTTGGCCACACTGTTTCAATCTTTTAAAATATCCTTTATTTATCAGCTGGAAGTCAGTCAGTGGTAGCCATTTTGTACTTTGTCGTTCCTATTTTTACTTTCGTTTAGTTTGAAGTGTTTAAAGGCTTTTAAAGCGCAAATTGTTTTGTATCAATAGTTTTTTACGTTACTTTTAGTAAATGATATTCATTTTATTGCATGTAAAGTTGTATTTTATGGTTAAATTAGTGAATACGTTTGAGTGCCCTCAGGCTGTGTGCTGTTGTGATGAAGCTGTCATCAGTATAAGGCATAATTACATCTTTAAACAAGGTAGAACTTTATTAAACATTCACATAATTATTGAATAAAAGTCGTTTGTGGTATAAAAATATAATTGAAGACCATCTCTCTAATCTAAACGAATTAATTGCAAGCCTTTACCTTTGACGATCCTACGATAGCTCTGACGATGGATGAAAATATGAAAACGGTCAGAACTAAAACAAAGTCAAACATAGATGCACATAATTGCAATTATTTTTAAATTTATAACTAATTTTATTTTTTTTTCAATCATTTCAATCATTACAACTAAATTTATTTTGAAATCATGGTAAGAAGTTTCAGTTTTAATAACTTTGTTGCGTTCCAAGATATAGCAGTAGATTTTTTTATTTCCAATAACTTTACTATATTACGTATTTTTTTATTCTGTCCATTAATTTTACTTAAAAGTTTTCATTGATCGATGTTTTCATATAATTGATATTCTTAGTTAATAATGAATAATTCTTGATTTATTCAGTTTTATTACTGGGGGCGGGTGTTGGTGTAGTGGTTATGAGCGTGGACTTGTAAGTGGGAGGACCCCAGTTCGAGTCCAGCGTATAACTAAATTTTATATTTGTTTAAAAAATGTTAATAGTAAAGTATGTGCTTCCGCCCCCCGTCCACGACACCTAATTTGGTAGTTGGACGTTAAGCCCGCCTGAAAAAATAGGCATTACTTTACTTTACTTTTATTACTGAGATAAGTTTCTTCCAATTACCGTCATGAGCGCTATTGTCTAGATTTATTATTTCTTATTTTAATACTTTTTTATTTCTCAATTTTCGCTGCTCAGATTCAATTCAAGAATAACCAGGATTGTGTGCGGATGTTAGAAAAAAAAAAAATCTGTTTTAAACACTCACACAACTTTCTCTGCATTCTTACAAAATTGTAAATGACAAATTTTATAATTAGTATATACAGGTTTTTTATAGAGAAAATCGCAAAAACTTAAATAAAAAAAAACTGTTCAGTAAAAACGCACTTCTGGTTTATTAATTTTATTGAAACTCGGAATTTTTAATTAATTTTTTTTAGATGGTAGAATTGTATAATCGACTAAGATTGCACTTTAGTGGAAAACATAACCCTTCCCCAGCCACAAAAGCCCCCTTAAATGACCTTACCAGCAGAAATGTTTCAAAGAAAAGTTGTAGTTTATTATATGTACAGTTCACATTTCTTATTTAAAGAAAATCCGTTTTAGTGTAAACAGTAGAAAACTGGAAAATACTTTTCAGTGAAAACGCATTTCCAGTCATCCTATTTTCTTTAAACTCGGAATTTCAGCAACATATTTAATTCTAATTAATATTATTTAGATGATAGAATTGTGTAGTAAACTGAAATTTAGCACTTCAGAGGTAAGCCTCACCCTACCTCTCTCTCCCAAAAGTGCCCTTTAATGAATTTTCTCGGAGTAATGTTTCAAATAAAAGTTGCATCTTTATTTGTATGTGTAGTTGATATATCAAGTTTAAAGAAAAATCGTTGGAGACGTTATCGAAAAAATTTGAGAAAAACGGCAAAAAAAAAAAAAATCATTCAGTTAAGTAGCACTTTAGGTTGATGGATTCTGACTAAACATCTTATTGACATATGTGCAGTGGTGGCACCTAAACCGAACCGATTATCAAGTTAGAACTTCTTGCGGTTTTTCATATTTTTGAGATATACTTCATACTGAGGAGTTTTCACAAGATGTATTTTCAGTGAAAATTGGTTTTGACCGCAATGCTTTCTCTTAAAGGGTAAGAGAAATTAAAAACCGCAGTGGATGGAGTGGCTATGTTGACAATGAATTGACAAAAACATTGAAAACTGTTCTGAATGTCCAACAAAATAAGTATCTAGACATAACAATTAAATTACAACCACAAACAAGTAGATTCTAAGAATTGAATTTTTGGCCAAGAGGAATTTAAGAAAGTTTCTTGTTTGGGACCTAACTAACCTAAACCCAATTATGAAGTTATAAAGAAATTCAATAAATAATTATATTCTTTAAATCTTCCAACTTCAGTTCCAATTACTTGTTTACTATTATTATTATTATTATTATTAATAATATTATTTTTGTTTCAGGTAAGTTGGTTGGCTTAAAATTTAGAAAATTAACGATGATTTTTCCATATAGTAAGTACTTTACTATGGTATTATTTTAATAAAATTAGAGCCTAATTATTTCTATCTTTTATAACTTAATTATGGAAGTTTTTGCTCTTTCATAAATCACTTTCAGCTGGAGACGCCTTTAACTTTTGTTGTTTGAAATTAGTTACTATAATATGCAACAGCTTTTTATCCGCTTTGTAATTTTTAAGAAGATAGTAATGGTAGCAGGAATTTCGGTTGAGGAACGGTGAATTGGTGAACACACAACTTATTTTAACATTCAGAATTTATAATAATAATAATAATATTTATTTATTGAGCAAATATAATTTTACAAAAATAATAAAAGATTAGTAAAAAAGACAAACTTCTAATGGTCAATGACCATTTGAGGTGGTGTCGCTATTAAGCAAAAAAAGCACTTGTTTCAAATGAAAAATACAGATACAGAGTTTGCAACAACTGAAAAAAAAAATCAACTGAATATACGGAAAGGAAAAAAAATAAATAAAAAAAGAATGTGGTGTGAAACACTCATACGACTTTCTCTTACTGCGAAATGGAAACTTTTCTTTTCACTGTAAGTTGTTGTTAATATTTAATACCGTCGGCATTTGTATGAAGAACTAGCTAAACGCTTCGCTGTAGTTCAGTCTGATTTTAATTATTAGGGAAGTAAATAGAAGTATTATAGTTAACATAGATTCAGCAAGAAAACAAATCATTCAATTTAATACCATACTTTGCGTTGCTGTAAACTGAATGGAAAGAAAGAAAAAATGTTTTTAACTGAAAGTCTTTATTTTATTGTAAAGCTAGTGAATGGACTACATTTTTTGTTTGTCCGTTTTCTGCATAAACATAAAGATCAGATGGTTTACCGACTCTGGAGCATGCGACATATTGCCCATGAGAGAAGCATTGGTTTTCTAAATACAAACCGGACACTTGCAAAGATTGTCCTTGTGCTTTATTGATAGTCATAGCGAACGCAAGGCGTATTGGAAATTGAAATCGTTTGAACTCTTACGCCCCATATCTGTCGGTATGAGTGGTATTGTGGAAGTAGTATGTCTTCACCTTTATGAGGACCAATGAGAAATTGATACTTCAATTAGATCATTCATCAATTATTCACGACTATTGTCGTGTACCATTGCATAACTTTGGCTGATTGATGTTTTGGAGTAATATAATTGGCACTCCAATTTTCAAATTTAGAATGTGTGGTGGTAATCTGGAAATATCGACTGAATTAAGAAATTCCGTTGGAAAATTCACAACTTCACTTTGGTCCATCAAAGAGTGTCAATGGATTTGTATGTCACTGTTTCACCGACATTAGAGTGATTCTGTTTGGAGTGATGTTCATATCGAGTACGTCGACAATTTTAGCCGGGAGAATGGCTCTTCCGCTTAACCTTGCGTGGTTTTGATAATTTGTTTCGATGCTTTGGAATACCTTGTCTACTAATACTGCGCGAGACTGGTGCGAGGTACTTCGAGACTGGTGGCGGTGAGAGGGGTAACCTCTGTAGTTGAGAAATAGGTTCAGAGAGCACGCCACGATCGCAACGTGTCTGCGTCCGTCTATTTCTGCCACCTCGCGAAACGCTCGGAATTTTCCGTTTCCTTGGGAACTTCGGAGTGAAAAGTATATATAAACACTTTTTATATAGAAATGCAACGTTGTGTAAAAATTTCAAGTCAGTCCATCGACTACTTTTCGAGCTTTGCGGCCACAAACATACGGATGCTGAATTTTAATATATATATATAGATATCACAAAAAACTGGAAAAACCTATTCAGTAAAGTCGTACTTCCGGTCAACCGATTTTCTTCAAACTGGGGATTTTGGCAACTTATATAATTCTAATTAATATTATTTAGTTGACTAAATTGTATTGACTTTAGAGGAAACCATAACCCCCCTCTACCCCCAATAAGTGCTCTTAAATGTATTTTCCTGGAAAAATGTTTCAAATAAAAGTTATAGCTCTTTGTAATTAATATATAGTTGTAACAACCAAGTTTCGAGAAAAATCACGAAAAACTCAAAAAAAAAAAAGAAGAAAAATAAAGTGACATTTCCGGTTGATGGATTTTGCCCCAAAGTCTTTGTGTCTGATGCGATGGTAGTACCTAAAAGGAATATAGAGCTTCCTGCTATGTTTAGTTTTTTAGATATTCTTTTCACACATATACAGACTATTTTCTAGAAAACCACTTTTTTGGACTTGTACTTCCGGTAAAAACTCAATTTCGAAAATCTGTCACGATCGGAATACTTCCTCTTACTATTGTTAGTAAACTGAAATAATTATAAACTAAAAATTTTTCTGTAATTCTAGGCCAGTTTGCAGTATTTTATCAGAGCATGCCAATTCTTAATTGCTAGTTATATACGAGGATTGCTCGTAATATCTCTTATGGAGGATTTAATAAAAGACATGGCTATGTATATTTAATTAATATAATAAATTAATTGGAGTAGTAAATCCAGCCATTTATTTCTCATTTTCTTTATTAAATTTATCTTCATAAAAGTATTAGTTTTGAGAAAATAGTGTAACGTTTTTCCCTCTAAACTAGCTACTGCAACTAGTTTTAAGTGGGTTCGTATAGATAAAATACTCTAAAGTTCAATAAAGAAAACACCAATTTATTGTAAAATACAACACTTAATAATAATTACTTCACAGTTTAAACCACAGAAGTTCACTTTATTCACTTTTTATACACTTTTCACAAACTAGTGACTTCGTTTGTAACTGGAAAACTCTCTCAACTCTCTGCGGTCCCACTCTTTATACCGGTGGGGTATCTTCTAGAACTTTCTCGATTCTTCTAGAAAGAACTAGAGCGCCGCCAGCGCTTCCTGCGGCCACTGAGAGAACCTTAGGTACCTGCCTTCTCTCCTAGATGGCACCACTGGCTGCGTCACAATAGTTTCTTCCTCATTAGACGCAATTAGCTAATATATAAATAATATAAGTTGCAAATTCACAAATGTTGCAAGGTAACGAACTAGTTTCAACTCCACCTAGCTGGAAGTAAATGTGTAAATAGTCTACCATTTCTTTCTTTTTTCGGCGCATCATCATTTATGGTCATTTATGCGTGGAGCCATTTTAGTGCACTGCTGCCCTTTGGAGAGTTTCTCTCGCTAGAGACAACACTACTGTCCATCACAAGAAGAAAAAAAAATTAAAGATAGTACTAGACACGAACCCCTGACCTCCTTCGCATGGTAGCCGCTACCACTGAGCTGATCCCTCCTTTAATTTTAATTTCTAGTTGTTGTGGTGGTTGGTTCCACAGAGCTGGAAAGCATCAGAGACATTTTCCGTGCTCACATAGTGTACAAAATGAATTTGCTCTGTGCAAGTCTGTGTTATCACACTGTCTGACAAACGCATCCTGAAGATGGGCGAACGCCCGAAACCGGTCGATGACCACAAAATGAAGCAGGCTGCCACGGAAAATGTCTCTGATTAATTTTTAGTGTTTAAGATTATACTGTTCATTCTTTTCCGGTTGAAAAAATTTGAATTTATTCCAATTAATTAAATATACAGAATATTTTTTATTGAATTATACACATTTACCAGCTAATAACTTGAGATTGTAGTTTAGATATTATGAATGATTCATTGATAGAAACATGATCTACGTTTTTTTTTCTCCTTCATGTACTTGGTTTATTCCAATATATTAATTGATTATTTAGGAATAGTGGTTAACTGGTTTATATAAGCTTTCAATTAATTCTCCTATGTTCTAAGCACAACTTAGGTGCCTTTGATTGGTAGTTTTTAGTTGTAAAAGCTGGGATTCTTGACAAAGACCAATCTTTCCCTCTCCGCAGAAGGACACCCCAGACTATATAAGGCAGTAAGTCTAGAATTAATTACAAATTTTAATTGCTATCAAATCCTCTTGGGTACTAGGTTCTAAACAAATACCAACACATCGGCTAAGAGCAAACCTAATTCATGCATACAATGTTAGTCTTTACAACAAAGCAGCTATAAATAGCACATCTAAGATTGGGGAACTTGGCTGTTTGGTTTCCCGGGATTTACTTTCTCTTAACTGTTGATAGAGGAAATATTGTAATTGTGTTAAATTTTCTATATCAAGATTTCACTGGAAATACACAATTTAAAGTACCTAAGCCCGAAAAAATGGTTTTTAGAAAATGGGCTTTGCGTGTGTTATATGAACAGCGTAGATCTATAATGGTTTTTGGTAGATGTGTTGTATGTTGTAACGTGTGTTTGTAATCGTGTAGTGAGCGTTGTTGAAAGGGCTTATGAGTGTATGTTTTAGACAAGGGAGAAGTATTTAAGAAATAAGTAAAGGAATCACCACTATTTTAAAATAAATATATTATTCCTCAGTGAAATGAAATACTTCAGAATAATAAGCTTATAAACTTATAGAACTCTAAGCTCTTGATTGATTTAAAATCAAATGTTCACGTAACACAACTGACACTGATGTTCTCTCTCGAATGAATGCTCCTCTTGGTAGTTAAAATCTGCCCTTTATATTTGATTTCTAGGATGAGTTAAAAGACATGTAAGTGAATATACAATAAAGAGGCCGAGTTCTCTGACATCTCTTGTTACGGTATCTTGCACCTGGATTCTGACCCTTCTGCCAGCCAACATACTAATTACTTTTAAAACTGATTTTATTAAAATATATTTCCAAATTATTTCTTATTTTTCCATTTGCTTCTGAACACTACAGTTCGAAAACGAAAAACTGCAGAAAGTTCAAAATTGACATTCCATGGTGGTATCCACCTTGGGATCCGAGCACAGGAACTTGCCTGTCAAAATTCCTCAACCGGAAGTATTCCATTACCGAATGGATTTTAAAGTTTTTTGCAATTTTCTCGAAAACTACTCCAAAGATTTTCTTGAAATTAAGTTTATTTACTACACATGCAAAGAGCTACCTATTATTTGAAACATTTCTCTGGGATAATATCATTTAAGGAATCTTTTGGTCTAGGTGTGGGCTATGTTTTGGTTATGTTTTCCTCTAAATTGCTATTCCAATTTATTAATTTAAATTGTATCAATAAAATAATATTAAATAGGATTAAATATATTGCATATTTCATCATTTGTGTTCCAGCGTCATAATTATTATCCCATTTTTCTGGTGTAAATTCTTTTAATCTAGAATTTAATTGTATAATTTAAAAAGTTCGTTTATAATAATTCAATATATTTTTACTAAAATGTTTAACATGAACTACGATGTTGTGATGCAATTCATTCCTTCTAGAAAGTGTAATAAATTGAGAATTAATCTATATATCAATAACGGAGTAATCCTATATAAACCTTTTAAAATGAAATATGACAAAAGAAATCCATTACTCTAACTTATATTCACCGATTGAATTTTACTTCTTTTTTTCTTTTTTTTTTTGGAGGGGGAGAATTGTGTTGGCGTCCTACAGACTTAGTAAGAAGTTTTAATTAAAAGTATGAAACCTTTTACTACTTCTTTACGTGACACCAATATCGATTCATTGAATGAATATAAAGAGACTAAAGATTGGCAGTTAATTTTTTTTTTTTTTTTACTCCAATTTTCTTTCACTTTTGGAAGTCCCATTATTTACAGTAATTTAATATGATTTTATGAAATTTATTTTATTTAATATATTCTTGGAACAGATGCACGTTAATATTAGTGTCATTCAATGAGTTAAGATGCAATTAAGTCTCGAAAGATACATGCATAAAATAAATCAAAGAACGATAGTTATGATTCTCGATTGTTCAATTATAGTTGCAGAAAGATCATGAGGAACGAATAACATTAAAAAAGTGTATTTTTATTAACCGCTTCTCGTGATCTCCTGCAACTAAATCAAAGAAAGTTTATGGTGGAAAAAGGATACATTCAGAACGATAAGCAATTTAAAACAGCTGCTTATCCCACTGTACCATTAATAACTACCATTTCAGTGAAATATATGGTTCTTCCACTTATGTAGTTTGTATTAACATACTTCGCGCTCATAAGAGCGCGAGCTCAGGAAATGTCTGCGCCTGAGAGTAAAAATAGAAAAAAAAAAAATCTGGTGTGAAACACTCACACAACTTTCTCTTACTCCAGTTCTCAAAATTATAATTGACAAATTTTATAGTTAGTGTACGAAATTTAATGAAATTCATAGAAAATTGAAAAACTGTTCAGTAATTGCACTCTTCCGGTTTACTAATTTCCTTAAAACTCGGAATTTTGGCCATCTATTTGTTTCAATTAATTTTGTTTGGATGATAGAATAGTATTATCAACTGTGATAGCAATTTAGAGAAAGATGTAGATCACTGCATGTTTAGTTTATACACGATATTTCAAGAAAATCATCGGAGCAATTTTTGAGAAAATCCTAAAAAAGTGAAGAAATCATTTAGTAAAGTGTTAAAATAAACGTACTTCCGGTTATCCGATTTTTTCAAACTCGGAATTTCAACAACATATTTAATTCTTATTAACATGATTAGGAAGGCAGTATTGTTAATAAACTGAAATAGCACTTTAGATGGAAACCTAACCCCACCCCTCTTCCGGAAGTGCACTTAAATGAATTTTCCCGGAGAAATGTTTCAAATAAAATTTTTAGCTCTTTGTATGTGTGGTTGAACCCAGTTTAAAGGAAATCGTCGAAGCCATTTTTGAGAAAATCACAAAAACTTAAAAAAAAAAAAAAAAAACTAGTAAAGCGGTACTTCCGGTTGAGGAATTTTGACAGATAACTTAGGGTCACATCCCATGGTGATACCTAAACGGAATATCAAGTTTCAACTTTCTACGGTTTTTCGTTTTTGAGCTATGCTGTTCACATACATACATGCACTCACACACACCACACACTCACTCAAAAAAAATTGTGTGTGTGTATGTATGAATATTTATGTGAACCACATAGCTCAAAAACGAAAAACTGTAGAAAGTTGAAACTTGATAATTCCGTTTATTTATCACCATGGGACTGACAGTACGTTACCTGTCTAAATTCCTCAACCGGAATTTCCCCTTTATTAGTTTTTTTTTTTTTAATTTTACGTTAGATTTCCTCTAAGGTACTATTTCAGTTTAATATACAATTCTATCATCTAAATAATATTAATTAGAATTGAATATGTTGTTGAAATTCCTAGTTTGAACAAAATCGGATGACTGGAAGTGCGTTTACTATATGATATTTTTCATTTTTTCGCGATTTTCTGCAAAATGGCTCCGAACGATTTTTTTGAAATATCATATATGCACTGTACATACAATGATCTACCACCACAACAAATGATCTACAACTTTCATTTAAAACATTTCTCTAGGAAAATTCTTTTAAGGGC
The DNA here is from genome assembly GCA_011037195.1 of Triatoma infestans. Classification (NCBI taxonomy): domain Eukaryota; kingdom Metazoa; phylum Arthropoda; class Insecta; order Hemiptera; family Reduviidae; genus Triatoma; species Triatoma infestans. Next base: position 40,077 of record JAAEAF010007227.1, read on the forward strand.
ACTTTTAGGGGAGGGGTTGGGTTAGGTTTTTCTCTAGAGTGCTATCACAGTTGATTATTATACAATTCTATCATCCAAACAAAATTAATTAGAAATAAATAGATGGCCAAAATTCCGATTGTCAGAATATGGATATAAAGAAATTGATTGTATTAATTAATATATTGTATTAAATTAATTTAAATTATATTATTAATTATTATATTAATTGTTTAATTGTTATATTATGTTTTAATTTTATCATACAATTTTCTTTATATTCATATTTTTTGTTTTGTAGTTAGTTTCTGAGGAAGTACTCCAAAGGAGTCCGAAACGTCGAATAAATTTTTTTAAAAATAAAAAGTTTCTTCTTTGGCCCCAGCCAACTAATTTTTTTAGCTTGTTTAATACTGAAAGTAGTTTTTCCAAAAAAACTTAATTGCCAATTTCTTGTCAAGATAATAACTCTATGATAATTAAATTTAAACATATTAATGAACAGTTTGGTGTAAACTCACTTTTCAAATTCTAAGACAATTTAAATCAAATATTTGAACGAGATAATTTTAATTTAATCGATAATAAATTAATGTAGAAATTTAATTTAATATTTAATTTTTTTTATACTTATTAAATTTTATTTTTGCTTTCTCATTTTGAATAAGAAATAATTTATTCACTAATACAAAAATTGAAAAACTCCAGTTTATATATTTATTTATTATATGTATATAATTTACAGTTTATTTTTCATAAAAATTATTCTCTCAATACTGACATAACATTTTGACCTTTTCCTTGACTCCTTCTTAAGAGACTACATTCAGAGTATTATTGGGTCATGAATGTTTAAATACTTGCTCTATATTTGACCTCTTTCTTCTTTTATTGACTATTTTTAGACTGAATACATTCTTAGAAGTAAAAAAATATATTTCTTGTTTATCTCCCTTGTGTTTATAGGACATAATATATGCTTATGTTGAATATGTGGGGATGGGTCTGCAATGTTGATGATATAAGTTTATGTATTTGAACATTGAATAAATTATTGTAATCTAGTAGTTTCTCTGAAAAAAAAAAGTTCTTAAATTTATAATTATTTCTTTTAAAACTATCAAATAATGCTATTATTTTATGCAAATTTAATGATTACCTACTCTATTTAGTTAGTTTTAGTTAATCAAGTCTTTACGCGTTGGTCTAGTGGTTAGCGCACTCGTCTTTGGTGCGAGAATTTTAGGGTTCGATTCCTGTGAGACAAAGTGGAAAGCTACAGTTTGTAGCTCCCTATGTAGCAAAGGTCGGGGGGTAAGGTGCGTCTCTATTGGATACCCGGACATGCGGGAATAGAGGGCAGTGAGAGGGCGGATCAGTTGGCTAGGGATGGATCATCATTACCATTTTGTAGTCCTGAACCAGCCCTTGCCGTCGTGAAGAAGTTTCGCGACAAACAGATTAGATTTTGCGAGATGAGAGTCTTGGAGAAATGTTGGGGGGACACGCAGGGGTGCCTCCAAGCTAAAAGATTTATAAAAGGAATTAAGCAAGGAGTTTCGGAGTATCTCCTGTTCCTTAGTAGGACAGGTCTGAGGACCTTGGTGGGGGTAGTGATTGGACATACATGGATGTCTTGTGGATGGACTTGTTTAACGTAGGGAGGACGTCTACTCCCATTTGTCAGAACTGCGGTGACAGAGTCAGGGAAACGGTGTACCACTATTTATGTCAGTGTCCCCATTTCGCTGATACTAGGTTTCGCGTATTTGGGAGGGCACCACCTTCGCAGGATTGCCTGGGCGAGTTGGAGTTCAAGGATATCTTGGGATATTGTAGATTGACCGGCAAGCTACCGGGGGAGATTATTTAAGGGGATGATATGGGGGGCATCGGAGGGGATAAAAGCCATATAGGCTTAGGTCCCACGCCATCAGGCACCCGGTATAATAATAAAAAAAAACGGCGAGGGAACTGCGGCGTGCTTACTACACGACCTCCAATACAAATCGCCGCCTGGCACGCCTTGGCCCTTCATGGGCAATTGCTCCATAGGGGTTTTTTAATTAATCAAACACCGATCTAGTATAGAACCGATTATGTAACGCCTAAACATTTAATAGTATACTGTCTAGAATATCATACACTCTCCAGTTATATGAACTAGATGAACGCCTTCTTTAATCTGGTAATAGTTGGCGGATTTTAAGCCTGTTCATTCTCTGATAAGAGTGGGATCTAATCTGATAAATCTTTTTCTCGCATCCTCCAGATTTTATAAATTAAAAATTGAGGGACGTATCAGATGAGTCTTATTGTTTATAAAGTGGAGAAAGTGAATATTTAAAAAAAATCTGGTGCAAAACACTCGATCGACTTTCTCTTGCTCCTGTTAATATAAATTATCTGTAAAATAACAAAATTTCTTTAAACTTCCAAATTTGCTCACTTTGTCCTAAACACAGATATAGAGGTAGTGGGGAGACAGGTACTAACCTTCTAACCCAGGTAGGTAGGGAAATGAAGAGCTCGCCAATAACAGAGTGCTAAACCCATATATTTAAAGTTTAAAGGCCACAAATTCCGCACAACTAACTAAAATCAACTTTCTCTAGGACAAATGTTTCAAATAAAAGCGATAGGTTTATGTGTGTGCAGTTAGCTTTCCTAGTTTAAAGAAAATCATTTTTGAGCCGTTTTTGAGAAAATTCCAAAATATTTAAATACCAATTCTGTAAAGTCGTACATTCGGTTAAAACTGTTTTTCTTCAAATTTGGAATTGCATCAATGCTTCTAATAAAATAAATATTAATAGGCAAAAGAAAAGAGGTCGCAATATTCATTTCACTCAGCTGATATTTTAGAGGAAAGCATAACGCTACTGTTCCAGCAGTAAAATCGCACTTCCGGTTGATGGATTTTACCCGAAATCTTCGTTCAGTAGCGGTGGTAGTAGAAAAAGAGCTTTGAGCTTCCTGCGAAATTTCTTTTTTGAGATATTCCATTAACATACACAATATACATACATATAGACCATTCGCTAAAAACACTTTTTTTTTCATATTATGAAGAAATTTGGTGAGGATCGGTCAAGAAAGAAACAATCAATTATGCCAACGTTTCGACAGAGTTTCCTGTCTTTATCAAGGCTTTAATAAATAGATAGTCGTGAAGATATGGAGAAAGAATGTGTAAAATATACACATTTCTTACATCGCATCAACATAAAAAAGAAAATTAAAATACGGGTGAATTTACTAAATATGGGTGGGTCCGCAATGCTAGATTAACATCAGGTATTTCATCCGTCGTAGCATGCATATTGATTTTGTTCCTGACCGGTTTCTGTACAGAAACATTACGTTGAGGTGAACGCGAATTTAGTGAATTTGTTCTTTCTCCACGATGATAAAAATCCGAAACTGGTCAGGAACAAAATCAATATGCATGCTATAACGGATGAAATACTATTAAATTTTTTTATTTATTTATTTATTATAAACACTACATTGAAGCCTAATGGGGAGTTGGGTAAAATAAAGTGATTACATGCAAAAATTAGAATTAATACATCGGTAGCTAAAAGCTGACTAACAAAGAAAACAAAAACAAACAAAAAAAGTAAAAAACAGAATATATATATATATATAAGTGTTTTAGTTATATGAACTATACATCAAACTTTTCTGCCAAGTCTATCAATTCCTTTTATTCTCCTTTCAAAATTTTTATTTATTTTATTTTTTTTTCCTTTTCTCCCCATTATTATATCTCTTTCCCCCCTATGTATCTTCACATATCTATATACAACATAAACATAAACCAAAAATCAAACTGTAATGAGATTAACTGCAAATAAAAATAAAAACAACAAAATAGAATTCAAAACGTAAAAAGAAAAATTCACTGCTCAATACAAAATACCTAACAAGTTATGCACAAACAAAGCTAAATTCACAATAAAAGTTAAATTGATCAATTCATACATAATTTCAATTTCCTCAAGTTGAGACTGTTTAAGATATAAAAGTAGACATGATCTAATTTTTCAGCGGAAACTATGTCTAATATGTTAATAATGTTGTTATGATCATCCAAGTTCTTTATATATCTGATTAAATACGTTAATCTAACTTTAGAGTACAAAGGACAATTTAATAAAAAGTGAGCAACATCCTCTTTACATTCTCGAGAACAACACAAACAACGTTCTTTACCAAAAACAAATTTTTCTCCTTTAATATATAATCTGGTATGATGTATAACGGATGAAACACCTAAAAGTTACTAGTTACTTGAATCAAATCATCTTAGATGATTCTGCGGTGTAACGAATGTGTGTTTTGAAAAATGAAAAATTCTTTCTCCACATCTTCACGACTGTCTATGTATTAAAGCCTTGATAAATACAGAAAGAAAACTCTGTCGAAATGTTGGCATAATTGAATGTTTCTTTCTTGACCGATCCTCAACAAATTTCTTTATAACATAATTCATCAACGGTGAACAAATACTTTTTTGTATTTTTTTCTATATTTAGGAGACCTCAAAATATGTATTTTCGGTGAAAACACAAGGTCGAAAATTTGACACTATACTCTTGCTGGAAGTAGGAAAAAATAAAATATAGAATAGTCATTCTTTACTATGGTAAATTCATTTATAAATTGACAAATTCTCTGAAAACTTGGAATTTTTACTCAGTGTTTCTTTAACATAAAATAGTACGATGTGGGTATCTATTGGTTAGCAAATATAGCAGTAAGTACCAGGATATGATTACATTTTAGGCTGGATGAAACATCTAGATCGAACCTTGCCGGAACAATTAGATACCTAAAGTGCGACTATAGAACAATGTGTGTTTTGATCATCTATATAATATTATCTATCATTAGAAGCATTACCACTTACTTAGAAGCATAGTTTTTTTGGCTTTTTGAAGTTTATCCAAAAGGGATCCGGTGATATCTTTTAAACTTGGAATGTGAACTGTATATTTACAAATGATACATAAATACATGCAGACTGTATTTTTCTTTTTAGAGGAATCGATTTTAGAAAGCCCTGAGGGATACGTTATGTTAATTTCAAATGTTATTGAAGAGTTTGATCAAATTGGCTTGGTTCAACATTCTTGTGCGCACTACTTGTAATCACTTCATTAACTGTCTTGTGTAGGCATTTATGCCCTATATCTCCTCCATATTTATGTTAGGCTAAATGTGCCAAAATAAAAGTTGAGTGAAAGTTTCATACCAGATTTTTTAAAATTAGACTTTGATATAGAATTACAGAAAAAAAAAATCTGGTGTGAAACACTCACACAACTTTCTCTTACTCCAGTCTCAAAATTATAATTGACAAATTTTGTAGTTAGTATACCAAATTTAATGGAATTCGTCGAAAACTGAAAGAACTGTTAAGTAAAAGCGCACTTCTGGTTTACTAATTTTCTTGAAACTCGGAATTTTAGCCATCTATTTATTTATAATCAGTTCTGTTTGGATTATAGAATAGTACTATCAACTATGACAGCACTTTAGAGAAAAACATAAAAGTGCCCTGACATAAATTTTCCGAGACAAATGTTATAAATAAAAATTGTACACCTTTGTATGTGTACCTTATAGAAGAAGTTTCAAGAAAATCGTCGGAGCTCTGTTTCAGAAAATCGCGAAAAAGTGAAAAAAATCATTTACTAAAGTGGTAAAGTAAACGCACTTCCGGCCATCCGGATTTTTGTCAAACTCGGAATTTCAGCCACATATTTAATTCTAATTAATATTATGTAGATGATAGAATTGTATGTTAAACTGAAATAGCACCTTAGAGAAAAATCTAACCCAACCCCTTCCCTAAAAGTGCCCTTAAATGAATTTTCCCCGAGAAATGTTTCAAATAAAAGTGAGTAGCTCATTGTATGTGTAGTTGATATACAAAGTTTCAAGAAAATCGTCGGTACCATTTTTGAGAAAATCGCAAAAAAGTAAAAATAACCTACTAGTAAAAGTGGTACTTCCGGTTGTGGGATTTTGACAGATGACCCACTGTCGGATCTCATGGTGATACCTAAACGAAATATTAAGTTTGAACTTTCTACGAGTTTTCATTTTTGAGCTATGCTGTTCATATGCTAAAAAAAATCTGGTGTGAAACACTCACACAACTTTCTCTTACTCCAGTACTCAAAATTATAATTGACAAATTTTATAGTTAGTGTACCAAATTTAATGAAATTCGTCGAAAAGTGAAAACACTGTCCAGTAAAACTGTCCGGTTTACTAATTTCCTTGAAACTCGGAATTTGGGTCATATATTAATTTCTAGTTATTTCAATTTGGATGACAGAATTGTATAATCAACTGTGATAGCATTTTAAAGAAAAACATAACCCCCCTCCCCCAAAAGTCCCCTTAAATGAATTTATCAGGGGAAAAGTTTCAAATAAAAGTTGTAGCTCTTTATATGTATAGTTAACAACGCTGGTTTAAAGAAAATCGTTGGAGCCATTTTCGAGAAAATACCAGAAAACTGAAAATTATATTTCAGTAAAAACGCACTTCCGGTTATCTATTTTTTTCAAACTCGGAATTTCAACAACATATTTAATTCTAATTAACATTATTTAGATGACAGAATTGTCTAATATACTGAAACAGCAGTTAAGATGAAAACCTAACCCCACCCCTCCCCCAGAAGTGCCCTTAAATGAATTTTCCTGGAGAAATGTTTCAAATAAAAGTTGTAGCTCTTTGTATGTGTAGTTGATATACCAAGTTTAAAGAAAATCTTCGGAGCCATTTTTGAGAAAATTGCAAAAACGTAAAAAAAACAACTAGTAAAGTGGTACTTCCGGTTGAGGAATATTGACACATAACGCACCGTCAGATCCCATGGTGATACCTAAACGTAATATCAAGTTTGAACTTTCTACGATTTTTCGTTTTTGAGCTATGCTGTTCACATACATACATACACACACACACACACACACACAACACACACACACACACACAGACCATTCGCTAAAAACCACTTTTTGGGACTCAGGGGACCTCAAAACGGATATTTCCGGTGAAAACTCGATATCGAAAATTTGACACGATTACAATTCTTCCTTACTCGGAGTAAGAGAAAGTAAAAACACTTTTTTGGGCTCAGGGTGAAAAACTCGATATCGAAAATTTGACACGATTACAATTCTTCCTTTTACTCGGAGTAAGAGAAAGTAATAATGTAAAAGAGTTCCTGACTGTTAATTCCGACAGCCTTCATGTTATATTAGCCCCATTTATGGTGGGAATAAAAGTTTATTTTAATCACCATGATGCTTAAAAGTTTACATAGTTCTTTGTGTATTGAATCCTTTATTTACATAAAAAAAACCTTCCCTTTATAGATAGAATTAAAACTAGATCAAATCCTGGGAATTCCTATTAAACAGTTAAAAATTCTTGCCAGTATATTTATTGGAATGCATTATATCCTCCTTATCTATCCATATTTTTTATTTTTTTTCCAAAAAAAAATAGGACAACATTCCATACTATTAGACCTTCTCATTTTGTATTTTATACGTATCTTATTCGTTTCTATCTCTTAGATTGTATATTCAACAATTTTTTGCACGAATAAAAAAAAAAAAAAAAATTATCAGCTTTCAATATTCAAAAGCCAGAATAATAACGGTTTATTTCCATTTTGTACAGTTTTCTTCCCCGATCATGTTGGTCATCTGATAATAAACCATGACCAGCTAGTTTCTAAACAATTAAATCTTGATTACTAGAAAATACATCGCTAATAATTTGTAGTAAGATTGGATCAGTACAATATTTAGTTTAAAAAAAAAAAAAATAATAAAAAATAAACATGCAAAAAATTATAGGTTGAATTTTCAGAGGATGAAATATCCATTAAAAGAATTTCAAAGAGGTGGTTTTACTAGTTAATTCTCCCCCGCCTCCCCCCATTTAACCGCCAGTTACTCTTTTAACAGATATTTTAAGAAACGTGTCTTAGGGGGGAACTTTTCAACTTTAGAAACGTTCCAAGTTTTTACTGGGCTTCTTTAGTGGAATGGAAAATCCCTGATTGAGTTCGTTTAGCTATAAATGAATTCTTCGTATACTTTCTAATTTTCTTTTTTTGCATGGCTTCACTGCAGTGATAATCCCTCACTGAAAATCTTTTAATTTATTTATTTTCCGATGCTTTAATTTTTTTCTCCTCCGCCTCCTGAGGAAACTTGATGTATCGTCGTCCTCAGCAATATCTCACGGCTATTTGACAACTACTTTTGCCTCTTATCTCTTTCTTGTTCGTTGGGTGTCCTCTACCGGAAGTATATGTTTTGACGTCCCAAGATTACGAAAAAAATGTTTTTAGCGTTTGGTGTGTGCGTGCGTACACAAAATAATATTATGAACAAAATATCAAAAAATTGAAGAATTGCAGGAAGTTCAATCTTGCTATTTCCGTCTTGATCCTCATGTGCCTTGAAGGTTTTGGTCAAAATCCATCAATCGAAATGTGATTTTATTGAAGTGTTTTTTCACCCCCAATTTTTCGCGATTGTCTCTAAAGTGGCTCTAACGATATTTTTTTTTTTTTTTTGAAAATTCGTATAATAGCTGCACATATAAATGTTCTAATTGACCTCTAAATCTTTCCAAATATTCACATTTTTCACCAGCATTCCATCTGGATCTTCCTGCTAATCTTTTCCAATATTTATTTCAATGGATAACCATTTACTCCTTTCTTATTATTATTATTATTTTTTATTAAGAATCTATGTTCCTGCACCGTACATCAGTGTACAAAAACAATGTTCTAGATTAGGAGTTTGGAACTCTTTTTTCTCCATTTATCGTATAAGTAATAATGCCTTGCAGGATAGCCTACTGGAACCGTTTGCGACTGAACACTTAGAAGGTCATTGGTTCGCCGCTGTGAGAAACTTAAATTTTTTTTAAGGGGTAGTTGTCGCGTACAACTACTTAGGATTAGCGACACCCCTTCCCACGGAGCATATATTAGAATAGTACCCACCACATTTACATCGCGCACATATATATCACCACAGCACATTAGGATAATAACAGTATAGCTAGCAACCAGTTAGCGGGACAAGTGTAATAGCCGTATTGAAAGCAACTTGTCTAGGGAGTGAGGACCCCAAAATAAAGCATCCTGGTCCTGCAGGTTGAGGATTGATGTGATATCCTAAAAAAAACAAAAACACAAAACTGCTAAAAAGCATGATAAAAAAAACCGGCAAGAATAATAGTATAAGTTTGTTATGTCGATTTAATGTACTTTGAATATTCCATTTACAGTAGTATACCTATAGTTTATAAAACTTAGGTAAGTTCTTTTTGCTACCCACGTTCTTCTAATATAAAAGATCACAACTTACTCCCTGCGGATGAAATGATCTTAACATTATTTAACCTTTAATCTAGAAGATAAATTTATCTTTGATTTCTATTTCTGTGTTTGAGATTTTGTTTATAATGTTACTAAGAACGCAGCAAGTAACACTTTGCTACTGATTAAGTTTTGTTTGTTTTATTGTTTTTAATGATTACGTTCACCTACTGATCAAACTATAAACTTTGTATTTCTCTCTAACTCGCTAATTGTTTTATTAAAAATATTTTTATGGTTTTCTATTATTCCTACTCGTAGTTAGAGAAGAATTGTGATCGTGTCACATTTTTAAAATTGACTTTTCACCGGAAATACAAGTTTTGCGGTTCTGTGAATATGAAAAAAAGTTTTTAGAGAATGGTCTGTATGTGTCTGTGTGAATAAAATATCTCAAAAACGAAACTTCGCAGGAAGTTGAAACTTGATATCCTTTTTAGGTACTAAAGGCGGGTTTACACTGAGTCAATTCGATTGAATCAATGAAACTGATGTGTGTAAATATAATTTCAATGAAATTGATGATTGAAATGAAGTTGGGCTAGGTTATACTTTTTTGATCAATTTGATTGAAACCAGTAGATTGAACACTTTAAACAGTCTGTCAATATGTTGATGTGCAAATCAATTGTTTTCTGGTAGGTTTCAATTAGATAGGTTATTTTTATTCTTTGGTTGTTGTTTATACGTTTTGTGTCTAAACCATGCTAAGGTTATGTCAAAAATAAAAGAAATTGTAATAAAAATCTCTCTACAAACAAGGAAAAATACCTAATATTAAAAGGAAAGACTGAACACACGACTATTATACTTACTTACTTACTTACTCCGCGGCTCTACAGATCTGTGTGACCCTTGGCCTTCCGAACTATTTCTCTCCATTTCTCTCTGTCCCTTGCGACAGTCCTCCAGTCTCCAGCTCCCAACTTTGCGGCGTCTCTTCTGACTTCATCCTTCCAGCGGCTCCTTGGTCTTCCTCTTCTTCTTTTTTTACCCACTATTGCCATATCTAACATTCTCCTTTGCGGCCTTTCTTCTTTCATTCTCTCGACATGCCCAGCCCATCGCAGTCTACCTGCTTTTATATAATTTATTATGTCTTTATTTTTCAGTATCTCTGCGATTTCTGCATTGCTTTTAACTTTCCATTTGCCTTCGACCTTTATAGCACCATATATTCGTCTTACAATTTTCCTCTCGAAAACCTTTAGTCTCTGGCAATCGGCCACTGACAAACACCAGGTTTCCGATCCATATGTAACTATAGGTCTGATGAGGGTATTGTACAGTTGAATTTTAGTCTTTCTTGAGAGAATTTTGGATTTAAACAGTTTAAGGTTCGCAAAGTAGGCCCTGTTTCCGGCCATTATTTTGCTACTAATTTTATGGCTAATTTTATTCTCCTTATTGAGAGAGAAGCCCAGGTATGTAAAATTACTAACATTTTCAAATTTAAAGTTAAAAAGAGAGATAGTGGGTCTATCTCTCTTATCTGACAGTGACATATACTTAGTCTTGCTTCGATTGATGGTGAGTCCCATCCTGTCACCGTTATGTACTATTAACTGGAAGGCGTCTCTAAGAGCTGTCTCGTTTCTAGCCATAATGACCAAGTCATCCGCATAAGCGCAGATTTGCCAGGTCCTATTTGCTAATGTTCCATCTTTTGCCGCCTCTTTCACAGCCGAGTGTAGTGCCAGATTGAACAATGTCGCAGACAATGCATCACCCTGTCTCACTCCAGAGACCACATCAAATGCCTCACCAATCCTGTTACCTATCATTACTTTGGATGTAGTGTTTTTTAATGTCATTGTTATTAGCCTGACAAGCTTTAAAGGGATACCATATTCCTTTAATCTATCAAGAAGTACTGCCCTGTTTATGCTGTCAAAGCTTGTTTGTAATCTATGAAAAGGAGATGCAAGTCCATCTCATATTCATGGAACAACTCCATCGTCTGCCTGATAATAAAGATTTGATCGGTTGTTCCTCTACCGTATCGAAAGCCACATTGGTATTCACCAAGTACTTTCTCGGTATATTCATTAACCTTTCTCAAAATGGTATTAGCTAGGAGTTTATAGATTATACCAAGTTGGGTAATGCCTCTGTAGTTAGAGCAATTATCTCTACTACCTTTTTTAAATATTGGGCATAAAACTCCTACATTCCATTCTCGAGGCATTTCATCCGTTTCCCAGATATCACAAATAATATCATATATCAGGTCTTTCATTTCTGTACTGGCATTTTTTATCAGCTCTGCTACTAACCCATCTTCCCCTGGTGCTTTACAATTTTTTAGGGCTCTTATCCCTTCTTCTATCTCAGCTTTAGTAGGTTTTTCCACTGTAGGTTCAGGCAATTGGTCTTTATTATTCGCAGTGATCATCCTGCTAATATTCTTGGTGATATCATTTACATTTGTATTAGATACATTTGCATTTACATTTAAAAGGTCAGCGAAATGCTCAGTCCATCTTTTTATCACATTCTCTTCGCCTTCCACCAGTTTTCCCTCTTTATTCCTACATCCATTAAACTTAGGTTAATAACCCTTTCGGAACCAATTGACTTCTTTGTAAAATTTTCGGCTATCCTGTTCTAGGTTCAACTTTTCTATATTTTCTAATTTACACGACTATTATACTAAATTTCTTCTGTTTCCCATTCATTTCACCCATATTTTCTATTTTTAGTTACAATTTTATTGTAATGAATAAAATCATTACAATTGAATTTGCGCCTAATTTTGTAAAAGTGTGTACAAACTTATTGTGTTACAATTGTTTAAAAATCTTTTTGATGCACCCATTAAAATTTCTCCTTTAAATCCATTCTCTAACCCACCAACGTCGCTTTTTGCTCCTTGATTTCGTGATAGTGTCAGTAATACAAGCTATCCAACACGTACAACATCTAGCCTCAATTTTTTTTCTCATAATAGCAATTTTCAATAAAAAAAAAGAAAATAAGAAAACCAAGCTCAAAATAAGGTATAGAGTTTTAAAATGTGTCTCCAGAAAGCAAACACATTCAGATTCGCACAAAGTCAGATTCAGACAAAGTCTCTCAGTCAGCGCTATTTTTTTTTTTTCACTTATTAGTTCAACTTCATTGAACTGTTTAAAACAGTGAACACTTCAATTCAATTGGAACCCAACTGAATCAATCAAATTGATCGCGTATAGCGCCTTAACACCGCATCTGAATACGAATCGGTTTCGGGCAAAATCCATCAATTGCAATTATGACTTAACTGAATGGATTTTTACATTTTTTGAAACCGACATCTACGATTTTCTATAAACATCATATAATATCTGCAAAGATAATTATCTATTACTTTTATTTGTAACATTTTTCTGGGAAAAATTTATTATTAGCAAGTTCTGGAGGGATAGAGCATTATGCTGTGTCTACCGGAACAACGTATGGTTTTACTCAATATTATATTAATATGTTAAAAGTATGGATAAAATTATATTGATAAAAGTTATTACTATTAATGATCTAAGCAAGTATTGATACAGTTTTTTTTTTTTTAACTGACCGCCCACCTACATACACTAACACACACACCACAGAGCAAGCAAGGAAATGAGAGAGTTAGTGACGGATAGAGAGAGAGAGAGTGAGAGAGAGAGCGAGCGAGAAAGTGAGTGAATGGGAGGGGGGACCAATGTTTGAAAACCACATGTCGTGGTCAACGGAATTTTGCGCATAATTGAAAATAAAATGAAAATACAATTTTTTGCAATCCATTACATCATTGGATTGCTGATGGCATGTATTGACGTGTCTTCCCTGTAGATAGAATGTATAAGGCATCAACCCACCGCGCGTCACTCAGTACATCACATTGAGGCGTAACTTAGTATCTCACTATAACAAACTATTCAAACTTACCCAGGTTCGTGTAACGCTGCCAACAAATTTAGTGGGTTTTTTTGTGACGTGGAGAGAGAAAAATGAAGAATATGAAAAATACAGTGACTGAACACTGAATATATTGCACGGTTTAATATAGAAAGTGTATGGTAACGCGAGAAAATGACGTACTGAACTGGCAGAGCGTTGGTGATGATGTTTTTCTTGATGGTTCTCTTTTAACGTGGTAAGATTAAATAGTTTGTGGTAGGGAGACATGTCACGCCTCATGTGACGCATTGAGTGAGACAGCTGTGGGCGGTGCCTTATGATTGATTTCTGCCTGCAGGAAAGACATGCAAATATACGCCACCGGCAATCCATAACATTCATTTATCATAATATCTGTTAATAGTTGTAAATATAAAAAAAAATCTGGTGTTAAACACTCACACAACTTTCTCTTATTCTTCTTCTTTCTTTTCTGGCGCTACAGTCCTGGGTGGACCCTGGCCTCTCACACAATCCTTCTCCATTTCTCTCTATCCTGCATCCCTTCCTTCCAATCTCTAATGCCCATCGTTCTCAGGTCGCTCTCCACATCACCTCACCAATCTTTCCTCGGCCTTCCCCTTTTCTTTTTACCGGTAAAATCCTCGTTCATTATCTTTTTTGTGGCAGAGTTTACGGGAAGTCTTTCCACATGTCCAAGCCAGCTTATCCTTCTTGCTTTTATGAATCTTACTATATTTTCTTGATTCATTAGTTCGCTTATTTCCTTGTTTGTCCTTATTCTCCATTCCCCTTGTATGCATATTGGATCGAAGATTTTCCTCATTATTTTCCTTTCAAAGGTCCCTAGGGCTTGCTGGTCAGCTTGTTTAAGCGTCCAGGTTTCAGCTCCGTAGTAAACAACTGGTCTGATTAAGGACTTGTACATTTTGACTTTAGTAATTTTAGCCAAGAGTTTCGATCGTATTAGCTTTAGCAGGCCGTAATACGCTCTGTTTCCAGCCATTATTCTGTTTTTTATCTCTGGACTAATCCTATTGTCACTATTAATTTGAACTCCAAGGTATTTAAACTGACTAACTGTTTCAAAGATGTGGTTGTTATACATGTAATAATTTGGCCCTCTTCTTACTTCGGAATTAGAGACTACCATATACTTAGTTTTTTGGTCATTAATTGTCAGACCGACCTCTTCACATTCTGGTAACAGCTCATTTAAAAGTTCCGTTATAGCGTTTTTATTTCTTCCCAGAATCGCGATATCATCAGCATATCCCAGTATCTGGTTTGTGCGAGTCGCTAGGGTACCGCTTGGAACAATTCTTCCGATCGCTTTATGCAGAGCCAAATTAAACAAGACTGCAGATAGGGCGTCCCCCTGTCTTACACCTGAGTTAAATTGGAAAGTACCACTTATTTGACTATTAACTAGCACTTTGGCACGTGAATTAGACATTGTCATTTTAATTAAATTAATTAATTTAAACGGTACATCATAATGTCGTAAAGCTTTAAAAAGTTGATTTCTGTTTATTCGGTCGAACGCTTGTTTGAAATCTATAAAAAGTATGTGTACGTCTAAATTATGTCCATAACATTTTTCTAATATTTGTCTTAAAATAAAAATCTGATCAGTTGTTCCCTTGTTGGGTCTGAAGCCACACTGGTAGTCCGTTAAAATCCTCTCTGAATAGATTTTCAATTTTTGTAGTATAAGGTTCGATATAATTTTATACACAACATTAAGAAGAGTTATTCCTCGGTAGTTTTCACATTGTGTCTTATCTCCTTTTTTGAAAATCGGGAAAATTAGGCCTGAGCACCAGTCATCAGGCATCTCTTTATCCAGCCATATTTTTAAAGTTAGGTTATACAATCTTTGGTGAAGCCGTTCCCCACCATTCTTAAGAATCTCAGCGGTAAGATTATCCTCTCCTGGAGCCCTGTTGTTCTTTAGCATTCCTATTGCATCTTCAAAATCTTCAATAGTGGGTGGCTCAATGTCTGGTTCAATTCTGGTATCCGGCTCTAATTTTGTGCGCATAACCATTTCTTTTCTTTCATCTCTATCTCCTTCCTTCTCTTCCACTTCTTCGTTAACATTCAGCATTTCCTCGTAGTATTCAGCCCACCTTTCCATTACCAGATTCCCTTCGCTTAGCAGCTCGCCATTTTTACTACGACAGGTATTCATCTTAGTCCTAAAACCATTCGTTGTTCTCCTAACTGCTTGATAAAATTTTCTTTCTTCTCGGCTTTCTCGCATTTCTTCTATTGCTTCTACCTTTTTTTTGAGCCATTCTCGCTTTTTCCTTCTACATATCGTAGCCACTCTTTTCCTGCTTGAGTTGTACTTGTCTCTGTTACTTCTCGTATCCCTTTGGAGCATCTTCATTCTATTAGTGTTTTTCTGTTCAATTGCATTTGCACATTCCTCATCAAACCACTCAGAATTTTCGCGATTGTTTTTCTCACCAAGGATCTGCTCCGACGCTTCTTGTACGATTGTTTTAATACTACACCATTCTTCTTCTTTATCATGCTTCGTTTCACACTGTAGTAATTTACCTGATATCGTGTCCTCGAACCTTAGTCTGATTTCGTTATCTACCAATTTCTCCGTATTCCATCTTTTCCGTATCATTTTACTTCCTTTTCTTACGTTTGCTATCCTATGTCTCAGCAATGTTTTCACCAGGAAGTGGTCACTATCACAATTTGCCCCCCTACAGGCTCTTACATCTATGATGTCTGAGGCATGCCTTGCAGAAATGAGCACATGGTCAATTTGACTCACTCGTCCACTTGGAGCCTTCCACGTACCTAAGTGTATCCTTTTGTGTGGGAAACTTGTGCTTTTGATTATAACGTTTCTAGAAGTTGCAAATTCCGCTAGTCTATGTCCATTATCATTCGTGACATCGTGAAGGTAGTCAATCGTGACTACCTGCCACGGTTTTCAGGTAGTCCTCTTTTCCAATCTGGGCATTGAAATCTCCTAGGATTATAGCAACATCATATCTGGGAATTAGATCTAATGTACTGCATAACTTGTCATAGAATAGGTCTTTTTCTCCTTCTCCTTTGTCTTCAGTGGGCGCATGTACCGAAATGAGGGATAAGTTTCTAAATTTCCCTTTGATTCTTACTTTGCAAATCCTGTTACTAATGGCCTCATAATCTAGTATAGAACCTCTAATCCTTTTATTTATTATAAATCCGGTCCCATATAGGCCCATTCTTGCCTCTGATCCACTATAAATGAGGGAATATTCCTTTTTATCCATAAGTCCTTGCCCAGGCCATCTTATCTCTTGTAGCGCGGTCACATCAATATTGTATTTAATTAATTGGTCAGCAATTTCTTTCATCTTTCCTGGCTGAAGCATGGTTCTTACATTCCATGTAGCCATAGTCCAATTTATTCCGTTTTTCCTGTTTTTCCTTTTCTCGCCAGGGTCGTAACATTTATATCCATCCGGCTTTCCTTTATGTGTGGGTTTCGTAATCGGTTAATTTCAGTGTAATGAGTGATTGGCCCATTGACACCTAGCTTGGTAGAGGGGCTGCCTCTTTAAAGCTTCCAAGCAAGCTTCTCCATCCGGAGAGGTCTCCTAGGGAAGGTAGCCCTAGGGTGTGTAGTGTTTATGCCTTTGTTTGTGTGTTATGATTATGTCTGTGAGTGAGTCTGATGTAGTGTATATGTATGTGTATTGTTCTGGTGAGTGTGCATGGTGTACTAAACTGTGGTAACCCGTGGGGACGCTACTTCCCAAGTAGCTGCATGCATCAACTACCCCTTGCGGGTTTCTCATATTCCAGTTCTCAAAATTATAATTGACAAATTTTATAGTTTGTGTACTCTAAATTTAATGAAATTCGTCGAAAACTGAAAAAACTGTTCAGTAAAAGCGCACTTCGGTTTACTAATTTTCTTGAAACTTGGAATTTTGGCCATCTATTTATTTCTAATTAATTTTGTTTGGATGATAGAATTGTATAATCAACTATGAGAGCACTTTAGAGAAAAATATGACCCCACCCCTCCCCTAAAAGTGCCCTTAAATGAATTTTACCAGACAAATATTTTAAATAAAAGTTATAGATCTTTTTACGTTTAGTTTATATAAGAAGTTTCAAGAAAATCGTCGGAGCAAATTTTGAGAAAATCGCGAAAAAATGGAAAAATCATTTAATAAAGTGGTGTAAAGTAAACGCACTTCCGGTTATTCGATTTTTTCAAACTCGGAATTTCAACAACATATTTAATTCTAATTAACATTATTTAGATGATAGAATTGTCTAATAAATAGAAATAGCACTTTAGCTGAAAACCTATCCCCACCTCTCGCCCATTGCTGTCCTTAAATGAATTTCCCCAGAGAAACATTTCAAATAAAAGTTGTAGCACTTTGTATATGTAGTTGATAAACCAAGTTTGAAGAAAATCGTCGTAGCCGTTTTTGAGAAAATTGCAAAAAAGTAAAAAAAAAAACAAAAAAAAAAACTACTAAAGTGGTACTTCCGGTTGAGGAATTTTGACAGATAACGTACTGTCAGATCCCATGGTGATACCTAAAAGGAATATCAAGTTTCAATTTTCTACGGTTTTTCTTTTTTGAGCTATGCTGTTCACATACATACACACAGATCATTTGCTAAAAACCTCAAAACGGATATTTCCGGCGAAAACTCGATATCGAAAATTTGACACGATTACAGTACTTCCTCTTACTTAGGAGTAAGAGAAAGTAATAAATTTTTAAAAAATCGGCTGGTAACACTCCCATCACTTTCCTCTTACTTCTATCAATACAATGATAATAAAATGTACTTTTTATTACATTTAATTATCATAATAAACTGACAACTCTTCTTCTCTAGGCCAGTATAGAATTGATTAGAGCACACCAATAATATTGAACAAACACATTAGAAATTTGAAGTTGCAGATTCCTCAGAACCACCTAAAAACAACTTTCTCCTTCTGGATTAAAAATAAAAATGAATGATTTGTATATCTATACAGTTACAATTCCAAGTTTCAGGAATCTCGTTGTAGTAGTTTTCGAGAAAATTTTAAAAAAATTAACCTACCGATTTTCTATAAATTTAGAGTTCCATTAATACCTCCAATGTATATTAATGGGTGGCAAAATTCATCCGACTTTCTCTTATTGGAATTTACATTATCAATGGATGAATCTAAATTTAAAAGATGTCTTGAAGAAGGTACAGCTTCATCCCTCCCCCAAACTCCCTCTTAAGTGAATTTTCATGATAAATAGTTTCATAAAATGCTGATAGGTTTCTGTATGTATATAGTTTATTATTATATTAAGTTTAACAAAACCTTTTAGTGTCTTCAGGGGAAAAAAATCGTAGAAAACTGAAACAAACCATTCAATTAAGTCGCGCAATTCCGGTATATCGATTTTTTTCAATCTTGAAATTTTGGCCAACATATTTAATTCTAATTAATATAAAATATTTAGATGATGGAATCATATTTTAATGTAAAATAACACTTTAGAGGGAAAACATAAAAATGTGCTTTATAAAATGCAGTAAATAAAGAAATATATCAATAACAAAAAATTTTTTTTATTTACTTTAAATTTTGAATAGAGATTGCCTATTTGTTGATTGTTCATTCCAGAATTATGAACTTTCCTTTGAATTGTGTACAAAAACAGAGATCCTATGGCATAAAATATTGCCATTGACCGTGAATGCCACATACTGTCCAGCGAGGCATATTTCTAAAGTGACTCACCTAACACGGATATATACTATACTACATGGTACAATTTTAATTGAACTTCCATGAAAGGAGGGAGATTCAGTTTTAATTGTAAAAAAAAAAAAGAAAAAAAAATTGTTATAGCAGTACAAAGGCTTGATGCCTTTGGTGAAATGTTGCAGAAATAATTTCATTATATGCAAAACGGGGACTCACTAATTCCCATACACCAAGAGTGAGTAAAAAAAATACAAAAAAAAAACAAACCCCGTGTGAAACGCTCACAACTTTCTCTTAATGTAATTTACATAGTTATAATTGACAAACTTTCTTCAACCTTCAACCAAAAGTGATGATAGGTCTCTCTGTGTGTGAATTAGTTAGTACCTCAAGTTTAATAAAAAAAACTGTTGGTGTTATTATATAGATCGCAAAAAACTGGAAGAAAAAAAAAAAAAAAACCTGTTCAGTAAAATTGCAGGTGCATTAAACTGATTTTGTTCAAACTCGCAATTTCAGCATCACATTTAATTGTGATTAATACGAGTATTATATTGTTGTTCACCCTTATAGTTTATATATTGGAATTCAGGTTTGTTCTTCTAAAAGTTATAATATTTGAACTAATATTTAGTTTTTTATTTAAAATTTTAAAAATGTAAATATTAGTTCTAATATTATTAATGTGTAACGCTAAGCTGACTTAGCATACGCTCGGGGTAGCTATTCGGTGGATGATGGGATAGAGTCGGGCAACATAGGTAAAAGTCGTCAGGCATACAATGATATTTAATTATACCTATATGATACAATAATGAAAAACAAACCTTACAATCTAATAGAAAAAAGAAATCAACAAACTGAAACTGAACTAACTTAAAATAACACAAAAACAAAAGGATCCTTCACCTAATAAATATAAATTTTTCTATTAATTACTACATCGTTATATACACCTTATCGACTAGAGTTAGTAGTGCCGCGGTAACAGTTACGTTTAATGTTCCTCAAGGCACTCCTTGCCGTTGATGGTGATACCAACGAGGGGAGGGTTACAATTCCACTCTAACACACAGGTACCTGTCTCGTTTTTCCTCTGTAAGGGTATTGTGAAGAGATGTTTGTTGTTGATGATGATAGATAAACACCTTAAGATTTGGTTTAAGATATATAATTGATATATGTATATAATATAACTGACTGCCAAGGACTTTACATTTTAGAGTTTAGAATTGAACTGAACTGACAGACTGACGTGGCTAAAATGATATGTACGGAGTGTGAATCAACAGAATGATGTCTGATGTGTAAGACTGAATTGAATAGAATAGAATGATTTTGACTGTCTCTCTCTCATATATATATCCACTGGCCGAACCTCTCCTCTCTGTGCGAGTGGGGCTGTTTCTCTCCGCTAGAGTGGATGAGTGGTGGGGGTTCACTGGTTCACTAAAACCCACTACACCTCCTTCGGGATAGGCCTGGTAGGCCAGATGTGCGGCCACCGATTTTGAGCAGCTAGTGTCTATTGTCTGTGTCTCTACAATTTCTACAGCAGCGTCCAGACGCTCGGTCGTGCTAGGTAGCTCACTGCCCTTCCAACTCCTCGCTTCTGTCCTTCTCCTCTCACTCCCCACCCCAGCAACTACCGATCGCTTTAGTCCGTCTCTCTCCGCTCCCGACACACATTTATCACTCTACAACTTTTTTTTTCTTTATTACTACTTTTATTGTAATTATGTGAGTGTTCTATTTTTCTTTACAATTAGAAATGTCCTATTATCGCTACACAATAATGATATATATAACAATATACTCTTATAACAAAATGACAACAATACCCATTCTCCTGTATCATTGAGACCATCATGACGTTACGTCACAAATGTTATTTTTAATTAAAATCTTCGTCCTCAAGCGTTGATCTAGTGGCTAGCGCACACGCCTTTCGTGCGAGAATTAAGGGCTCGATTCCCGTGAGGGCAAAGTCGGTGTCGACCCAGCATCGTGATAAAAATTGGGAAGCTACAGTTAGTAGCGCCCTAGGTAGTGAAGGCCGGAACTAAACGGCGTGGGAACTGCAGCGTCCTTACCACAGCCCCTCACCCTATTCAAATCGCCGTCTGGCAAGCCTTGGGCCTTCATGGGCTGTTGCGCCATAGGGTTTAATTAAAATCTTCAAAATTCCTCATTCGAAACTGCCAAGAATTAGTTTTGATGCTCCTCAGGAAGGTAATCAAAATATTAACTGGTTCTCCAGTCAGTTAGATTGGAAGTCTGCCAATCTAAGTTTCTTTTGTCCATAGTAAGAGAAATATATATTGTTATAATCAATATTGATTATAAGATAAATGTTAATGTGATGTGATATTCAATACGTTACAGATTCCTATACGTAGATATAATGTACATTCTCTGCTCGACATAATATTACAACTTAGATTGTCAACATTATGTTATTGTATTTGACAAGTTACAAGACATGCAGCTGGTTACAGATTCATTATTACACATCTTGTTTAACTGTCCCATTTATAATGAACTATGAACTATAATGAACTATTTATGTGAATATTATTTATCGGATTATACGAACACTTCCGTACCACATTGTGAGGTATATGAAAATAAATATTTTACTAATTAAGAGCAGATCACAATTATAAGATATTTATAACTTTGTTTCCAAAGCAATATAACTTAGAAGTGTAGATTAAATTTTAATTTCTTATATTTAAACTTGATTATCTATTACATATGTTGGTTTTTATTGTGTACTGTTTTTTTGAATGAACGAAATTTGTATGGACTTGTAACAACTCCCAGCCAAAAGTGGTGCAAAGTTATTTATAAATAAAATAAATATTCTATAGATGATAAAATAGTGTAATAGGTAACTTTTCCCTTCTCCAAACAACCACCTCGTAAATGAATTTACCTGGACTGGGAGCCCCACAATTTGATACACAGAGTGGGTACTCTGTGTATCAAATTGTGAGTGTATCAACTAAATGTGTTCTGTGCAAATCTATGTTACTATACTGTTTGACAAAAAGCATCCTGATGATGGGCGAACGCCCAAAACCGGTCGATGACCACAAAAAGAATCAGGCTATCACGGCAAAATATCTCTGATACATACAAAAACTTCACTTGACATTTAAAAAATAATTACAGTATTTGATCGTTTCATCTATTCCATTTTAAATTAATTATTTTATATAGTTTGTTTTTTTGAACAAAGAATTTTATACGTATATATGTGTCCTGATTTTGACATCTAACCAATTGAATGTATTAATAATAGAGACTTAGGGCGGAATAAATATATCTGGCAATAACATCTAGCCTAGATGACTCAGTCAGTTTCTCAGATAGCGTGTTGTAAAAATAAGTCCTATTCCTAGTGATTCTGACCGTTACATTTTAATAAAACATCTATTAAAGAATACAACTCCATTTTATTTCCTAGTATTTAATATTATCTTAATTAGCTTAACTAATTATTGAATTCTTAAGAAAAATTAATTTGAATATATATTTGAATATATTGCTATAAATTTACTGTCATGTTTAAATTTATGATGACAATAAGTTATAGAACATATTAACTATCAAAAAGGTTTATCGTCGGACCAAAAAATACTCTAATAAACTAAAGTAATCTTATATCAGAAGTAGATAATACGGTCTCTTTCTCTCTCTCTCTCTCTCTCTCTCTCACTCTGGCTATTTCACGGACTGCAATTTGATAGATTCTCAACACAGAAAAAAATTGATAGATCTCTCTGCCAGGACAGGCGAGTGTTCTATCAATTTTAATTGGAACATTTTATTGGAACTGATTTTTTTTTAAATACCAAGTTTAAGAAAATTTGTAAAACTGAGATTGCAGTGAGAAAATTTGGAAGAAAATCGTTGGAGTGTTTTCTTTATAAAAACAATTATGCATAAGAAAATCGTTAGAGCCGTTTCAAGAAAATTGGGAAAACTGTTAAACCATCAATTTTTTTTTTAAAATTCTCGTTGCATTATTATGTAATTTTATTAACGTAAATTGGTGTGACACAGACATTTTAGGACAGAGGTTTTTCAACCTTTTTGGGTGTGGGCCCAAAAAATTTTTTCCATACCATTTATAAAACATTTCACCATCAAAATAAAAATATAAAATCTGGTGTGAAACACTCACACGACTTTCTCTTACTGCAGGTCACAGTGTTGATTAATTGATTTTATTTATATGTTTACAATTAAATCATTAATTGACGGTTCGGCGTCCGTTATGGATGCAGGCTTAAAGAGAGTTGGCTGTGGTGTGCACAGCCTCGAAGTGGACCACTGCGGAGAGCTGGGAGGCCATTGTAGCAATTTTGATCACATAATCTTAAACACCCGCCCTCCTGGCAAAGTTGTGTTTTTCGTAGACTCTAAGGCAGCAATTCAAGCACTATGTTCCCATTCCGGAACTGATAGTGGGCGTGTTCTGCGGGCCCGCAAAAAAATTCACGAGAGGATTAAGGGAGGCTGGACTATTGTTCTCCAGTGGATCCCCAGTCACTGTGGCACCACTGGAAACGAAAAGGCCGACAATTTGGCCAAAAAAGGCAGTCTTCTACCCCCTCCTACAGAAGCTATCAGCTTCGAAGGTGCTTGTTAGGAAATAAAAGAAAGAGTCAACGAAGCTTTACATACATCGCGTAAGCAAAAGGCGAGCGGTAAACGATGGGAAATACTGATTAGACAGCCCCTGCCCAGTTGCCTGCCAAGAAAAGTAGCCACAGCCAATTTCCGCCTTCTGACTGGGCACGACTATCTCCAGGTTCACCTGAATAGGATAGGAGTTGTTGACTCCCCCATATGTCCCCTCTGCCTAGAGGAGCCGATGGATGCTGGACATCTAAACTCCTGCCAGTCTCTGGATACTGTCCGCGATAAAGTTTATAGTAATGATATGGTGAAGAACTTCGCAATATACTGGACTTCTAGATACCTGGTAGCTGAAAAGCCCTGCAAAATGGCGTAATAATAATAATAAAAACAATTAAATCATAGTTTAAATTGCATGATAGTTTACAATTAAATAAATTTCAGTTATATTTCATCCGAAAAAAAGGTTTAGCTTATCCTCTGTTGTATGTTAGAGGAAATGGGTATCCATTTAGAGACAGATTTAATCCCATGTTTTCTGTAGTGGTTTTAGAATTGATTACACTTATAATAAAAAACTGTCCATTCCAAAATAAATAACAAATATTTCTAAATAGTTACAGATGAAATAATTAAAAGAAATATGTAATGGTATAAAAATTGTTGAAAAGATTGCTTGCTACAAACATATTTTAGTGATGATGTATTTAGTAAAGTAAATTTTGTTAAACACTGAAAGTTGGAATAATAAGAGTATATTCTAAAATGTTAGAATAGGAAATAATTATAAAAATACATATTGCAAAGCATATAATGCAAAAATTTCGGCAATCTGGCCGTTTATTCATTAAATTGGATTATGACCAAAAGGACAAAAGCTATAAATGGTGAGAATATACACTAGATAAAATGAAGAAATGGATTTTGAAAGTTAGTGGTGATTGTTGTGGTGGTTGGTTCCGCAGAGCTGGAAAGCATCAGAGACATTTTCCGTGGTTAGCCTGCTTCATTTTGTGGTCAACTGAGTGTGTAAACTGAATTTGCTCTGTGCAAGTCTGTGTTGTCACACTGTCTTAAAAACGCATCCTGAAGATGGGCTAACGCCCGAAACCGGTCGTAGACCACAAAATGAAGCAGGCTACCACTGAAAATGTCTCTGATTAGTGGTGATTTGCTGCATTTAAATTATCAACCATACGGAAATGCCGAACAACAGCTGCGCTTTCTTTGTTATGTTAATAAACCAGAGCACATTCACGATTTTCTCGATAGATGTTTTTTTATTTTATAAAAAAAATATAGAATAAAATATTTTGAAAAAGATTATCTGTAACTAGATGATATTGTAAATGTTAAATGACAATGATACCTGGACACTTATTGTTAATTACTGTATAGATGCATGCACATCAGATACAATACTCTCTCAAATTTATAAGTTTAATTTGGTTTCATATTTATTTTGATTTATTTAAAAAAAAAAAATGTAAATTGAACTTGTTAATTAAAAATTGACGCTTGTCTATCTCATTTTTTTAAGAAAAGTAGGTAGCGTATTAAACAATTCCGCTGATGGTCGCTGAACCAAGTATAATCCTGTTTGTAACAAAAGTTGCTTTGTTTTTGTTCAGTTACGTTTTATGTTATGCTTTGTTTATGTTCAATTAATATTATATTACATATTGTCTCCGAAATAAAGGCGCACTTTCAGTAAATTGGTTTTGAAATTTTGGCAACAGATTTAATTGTTATTAGTATTATATAGATGATAAAATCGTATAATATATTGAAATGACCCTTTAGAGGAAAAACGGTTAACCCTCCACCAGAAAACTCTTAAAGAATTTTCCCGAAACAAATGTTTCAGTTATAGCTCTTTTTATGATTACTAGATATACCAAGTTTAAAGAAAATTTTGCTTCGAGTCATTTTTGAGAAAATTGCGGAAAAAAAATAAAAATAAAAAATCTATCCAATAAAGTCGCACTTCCGGTTGATGGATTTTCATCATAACATAAATATCTGGTGAAAAACTGAATTATCAGAAATGGTGGGGGTACGTAAACGGAATTTCAACACTTAACGTTATTGTTCGCTCCCAAAGAACTGACAGACAGTCAGACATAGAAAGATATAAACCATTTGCTGAAAACTTTTTTTCTTACTAAGGGGACCTCAAAACATGTATTTCCGGTGTAAACTTTGATGCTTCCTCTTACTTAGAGAGTGCAATAAAAAGGACAAAATAATATTTCTACGAATACTTAAGGAGAAATTACAGGAGTAGTTTTTTGTGAAAAGCATATGATATCTATTGTTTAGTTAATTATAGTTATGGAGACTGAAGCATTCTCTTACTATTATTTATATATTAATTGAAATAGTAAATGTTGAATGAAAGGCTTAAAATATAATTCGCATTATAGGTGGGTGTGAAAGAAGGACATAGAGGTAAGGAAGAAGAAAACAAAATAGTTTAGAAAAAAGTAGGTAAGGAGTGCCGTCAAGTTTTGTAAGGAGTAGCTGGTGCACGAACACTAGAATGTAAATAGTCCAGGTGTGCTGGTTTGTATCGTGTGTCTGTACGGAGGGGCAGTACACAGAGAACTGAGAATGAACGAACAAAGTGGGGGATCTCTATTTGTTTGTCAATGTGTGCTGTGTGCTCTAAGATTAGAGAAGGAACAACTAGTACTAACCTGTTACAATGAAAGGGAATCTGAACTGATGTAGCTACGACTCATCAGAGATATTTTCCATGATAGTCTGCTTCTTTTAGTGTCCATCAACCGGTTTCGGGCATTCTCCCATCATCAGGATGTTTCTGTCAAAACAGTGTGATAACATACACTTGAACAGAGCAAATTTGGTTGCTAAACACAGATTGACTCAATTGATACACTCAGTATATCAACTAAATTTGCTCAGTGCAAATCTATGCTTTCACATTGTTTTGACAAAAACATCCTGATGATAGGGCGTACGCCCGAAACCGGTCGAGACAAAAAGAAGCAGGCTATCACGGAAAGTATCTTTGATGCTTTCTAGCTTTGCGGAACCTACCACAATACCGACTGGAACGACTTTATGGAATCAGTAGAATACTGCTTAAGTGGAAAGATTGCTATCGTGTCAAATTTTTGAAACTGGGTTTTCACCAAGTTTTTGGGGGAATACAAGTTTTGAGGATAGGTGAGTTTTGAAATAGTAGTTTATACAAATTGTATGTGGGATCGACATAACTCAAAACCGAAAATCTGAATGTGAGATAATCACAAGACTTTCTCTTACTCCAGTTCTCAAAATTATAATTGACACATTTTATAACTAGTGTACCAACTTTGAAACTGAAAAAACTGTCCAGTAAAAGCGCACTTCCGGTTTACTATTTTCTTGAAACTCGGAAATTTGGCCATCTATTTATTTCTGATTAATTTTGTTTGGATGATAGAATCGTATAATCAACTATGATAGAGGAAAATATAACCCCTTCCCTCCTCCAAAAGTGCCCTTAAATGAATTTTACTAGAGAAATGTTTTAAATAAAAATTGTAGATTTTTGTATGTTTAGTTTATATAAGAAGTTTCAAGAAAATCGTCGAAGCCATTTTTGAGAAAATCGCGAAAAAGTGAAGTGAAAATCATTTAATGAAGTGGTAATGTAAACTTATTTCCGGTTATCCGATTTTTTTCAAACTCGGAATTTCAATATATTTAATTCTAATTAACATTATTTAGATGATAGAATTGTTTAATAAACTGAAATAGCACTTTAGATGAAAACCTAACCCCGAGAAAATTCCAAAAAAACTGAAAAACTATTTTGTAAAATCATATTTCTGTTTAACTGATTTTCTTCAAATTTTATATTCTAGCAATGCTTGCGATGTATTTTAATATTTTATAGGTTGTGGAACCGTATATTAAAATGAAGTGGTACTTTATTACTGGAGCTTATTGTTACTTATTCCCTGGGAACCCCACAAAAAGTGAATTCAAAAAAAGTGAAAAGTAAATCATACAGATAAAAGTGATAGGTATTTATTTGTGTAGAGGTGTACGCAGTTTAAAGATAATCGTGCAAGTCTTTTTCGAATCAACCAAAAGGTCTAAAAAACAAAATCACGAAAATTCACGAAAATCACGAAAATTCATTCAGTAAAGTCGCACTTTCGGTTGATGAACATGGACCAAAAAAAACCTTGGACATGCAGTGGTTGTATATGAACGCAATACCAATTTGGAGCTTCCTAGGATTTTTCTTTATGAGATATTTTGTTCATTCATACATACTCAATCTCTCTCACTCACCCCCCTCTTTCTCACTTTCTCTCACACTTTCTCACACACACTCTCTCTCTCTCACACTGTCTCCCTCTCTATCTCCCCCACTCTCTCGCTCGCCCTCTCTCTTTCACTTTCTCTCTCTCATTCTCTCTCACTTTTTCTCTCTCACTCTCCCTCTCTCTCACTTTCTCTCTCTCTTAATTTCTCTCTCACATTCTCTCATACTCTCTCTCACTTTCTCTCACACACTCTCTCTCCCTCTCGCTCACCCTCTCTCTCTCACTTTTCTCTCTCACTCTCCACCACTCTCTCACTTTCTCTCACTCTCTCTCTCTCACTTTCTCTCACACACTCTCTCTCAATCACATCCTCCACTCTCTCTCTCTCTCCCTCTCTCTCACTTTTCTCTCCCCTACTCCCGCCTCACCTATCTCTCACTCTCTCTCTCTCACTTTCTCTCACACACTCTCTCTCTCACTCACCCCTTCTCTCTCACTCATCCGCTTCTCTCACACTTTCCCTCTCTCACACACACTCTCTCTCTTTCTCACTTTCTCCCTCTCTCTCACACTTTCTCTCTCTCACTCACTTTATCTTCTCTCTCTCTCTCTCTCACACACACATACACACCCACATTTTGTTCACACCTCAAAACGGATATTTCCGGTGAAAACTCAATTTCGAAAATTTGACACGATCGCAATCCTTCCTCTTAGTAAGAGTAATGGAAAGTAAAAATCTCCGAAATCTGAAACGTGATATTTTGTTTGATGATACGAGGGACGCGACAGGAAGATTTTGGTCAAAATCGAACGTTTGAAAGTCCCACTTTAGTGAATACTTTTTGCCATTTTCTCAAAAAGAGCTCACTGTCCTACTTATCTTAACACTTTTTTTGGGGGGGACATTTTCCTGGATATATTGATTATAGAGCATTAAAGAGGATCCATGACGCTAAAGTTCAAATTATGTTAAGTATTTATCCGAGGAGCTGAATGGGGATCGACAATTTAAATTGTTCTTAATATTGTTATGCATTTTTCATTCACATTAAAACTTTTACAAATTTTTCCCCAGTTCTTATGCCTCATTTTTTGTCATTAATTGTTTCGTTCTTGGCAAGACAATGAATTCTTTCCAGGAATTGACTCTTCTTGCATTCAACTTTAAAAGGTTTTTATTTAATCATTTATTTAATGGGAGATGAATAAAACTAATGTCCTGAGCAATTGGACCCGGTACGATCCTGTGGGCAGCCTACATGTAGCAGATTAAATGCGAAATTAATTATCTCATCAGATAGTTAAGTTTTTCATCAAACTACTTGAACCACTATTTTTAACACTTTTCTTAAATGGAAATACTTGGCCTTCAAGTTGCCCTTAATCTTAAACATGTTTCAACTTCTGTGTTTATTTGAATCTAACATTGAAACAAAAATGCTAAGAGGAAATAAATATTAAGGTAAATATTTACCTGGAAGATAATGCGATTATAAGGTAATTACTTAAAATTTGAAGGAAAATTTTAACTTAAAACATGTTTATATCTATTCATTTAAAAAAGATAAACAATTTAAATTTGATATTAACATAATTACGTATTTTAATGACCTTCTACAAGGTTAAATATTTTTGCACATTATGTAAATTTTTGTTTCATAAATGAGCGACATTTGAATAAGGATTTACGTTTTATTTTATGTTTTAATCTAGAATTTAATGGATAATAACTAGGTCCTTCAGCAATTCTTAACGTTTTATAGAGTCTTTTTAATATAGGATAAAATATAGCAAAGGCACAGGACTCTCACATAGTTATTCTATTCAAATTATTTGAATTATTTGGATGGATCTATATTCTATACTATCACTAATCTTGTTTAATTTTTATCTACATGGTACTCCTCAGATGTCTTCTGCCTCGCTAGGACTCTTTGTTACAGCTATTTTCACTGAGATTGAAACCTTTTTGAAGCCGGTAACATATCCCAAAATTATCTATCTTATACCTGTAAAATGATCTTTCTTTTGTGGAGGTCGTTAGAGCAGTTCTTTTGCGGAAGAAAGAAGTAGCGTAGATATGTTGCAAAACGTTTAGCTCTGCCACGTTCTGCGGTTCATCGAGCAATCGTACATTTCAAGGAAACTGGGAAATACGGTCTTAGAAGAGTCACAACAGATCGGGACTACCAAGTTCTTCCACTCTCAGTTCCATGCAGTAATTGTTTTCTTACTGCTATAGTGCTCAGGGATAACTTATTAAAAGTTCGTGGAGTCTGTGTGTGTTCTGAAACTGTACGAAGACGATTACGAAATATAGGTCTGAAGGCTAGGAGACCAGTGTCAGGGCCAGTAATCGTCGTGTATGCAAATTAGCCTTTAGTAATCAGCATCTCCATTGGACTGTTGAGCAATGGGCGGCTATTCTCTTCACAGATAAATCCGATTTGATCCGTATTTTCCAGACGGTCGAATTCGTGTGTGGAAGCGCTTCATTCAATGTACTACTAACGCAAATGCTCCTTTTCAACAACGGTCAATTATTGTATGGAGTGGGATAAGTTTGGAGGCTCGCGCATGTTGTTGAAAATGGCGCAATAATCCCTGCCAGATATGTTGATCCTTGCCAGATGTTCTTCTAGATGCAATCATACAATTTGTTCCATTTATCTGGGACAGTTTTATGCTATTGCATGATAACGCCAGATTTCACACAGTTAGTGTTGACACCCACTTCTTGAAGGAATCGGTATACATGTGATCTATTGGTCCGGCCCGCACGTTCTCCGGACATGAATCCTTTGTTCCAGGAAGAGAGACAAATTAAAAATGTTACCAAAATTTTTAATTTTTTTTTTTTAACTTTTGTTTTTTATTTTTGACATCCATTCAAATCAAATGTTATTTATTGTAAAAAATTAACATTATAATATAGTACATACATAACATTCCCCAAAAATTTGCATTGCTGGTGAAATGAAAACTCAGTCTGTAAAATTAGACGCAATGTTAATAGTTGCTCTTATAGCAGTAAGAAAAAGTAAATAACTGAAAGCACTGACGGAATAATAAAACTCCACGATTTCCTTTATTTGAAATATACGTTATTAAATAGATCATTAAATGAAGCGTTAAATAAAGTTTAACTAGTAAAATAATTTTAGCAAACTGTTTAGAGAATAAGTTACGTGTTGTGTATCTAGTATTGTTATTCCTGTGAGTCACCTTGGGTGACCTTCATTTGTACATATTTCTATACATATAACCATTACATAATATTATTTAACTATTTATCTTTAGCTATCAATTTATTTATTTATTTTTTTTTTTTTTTAATTTTATTATCAAAAAATTTCATATTTTATTATTTAATTTATATAGCTATTAAATGTTAAAAGTAATTATAAAAGTTTATTAATAGCTTTTTTTCAACATTGTATATACTTCACGAATAATTTAAATTAGTTATGGTTGATTTATTGTATTTTTTTTTTTACGTAAATTACTAGCTGGGGGTATAATCAGTAGTTTTCTTTTGTTCCATGGTAATATCTACAGAAATTAAGATTATTTTTCTAGAAAAGTGTTGAAAATTATGATTTTTCACTGTATTACGTACTTTTTATGACCTTCAGCAAGGTTAGATCTTTAGTATTGTTTATTCTTTTAATTAACTTGTTTACCAATAGTTAATTGTTGTTTTGATTTTTAATTTGTTGTTTTTATTTATTTCTATTACTCTTCGAAAGAGGAAGTAATAATTATTATTTGAAATATGCAGTGTTACCTGAAAAATCTATTGTCTTTCGAATCCTTCTCAGTGCACTGCCGGCCTCCGAGCAGTTTCTCTAGCTATAAACAACACTGCCCATCACTGGACAGCGAGCAGTAAAGGCTCCTAGGATGAGAAAATCTAAAGCAGCATGCTGAATTCAAATCCGGGACTTCCGCGTTGCTAGCCCAGCGCGCTACCACTTTCTTTCTCTCTTGCCTAACGCCAATTAACTAGGGATGGAGACCCCTAGTTTGTTTAATGTGTTTGTCCTTGTCCGTAAAGTATATAGTGCATGTGGTTTAAGTGTAATCTGTACTGTTCTGCCTAAACGCATGGAGTACTGAACTGTGGAAACCCGTGGGGTCGCTATTCCCCAAGTAACTGCATGCAACAGCTCCCCCTTGCGGGCAAAATTGGAAGTATTAAATTTCGATCGTGTAAAATTTTTCGAAATTGAGTTTTTACCGGAAACGAAAAATTGCAGTAAACTAAAATTTGGTAAGTATTCCCATTTAGGTAGATCCAACCGTATCTGTGACACGAAAGTCCAGAACAAAAACAAAATCCATCAACCGGAAATGCGACTTTACTGAAAGATTTTTATTTTTCAGTTTATCACAAATTTGTTGAAAATGGCTCCAATGATTTTCTTGAAACTTCGTACATATAAATTTCCATAATTTCAACTTGAAACATTTCCTGCAGCATTTTTTGCGTTTTTTTTTTGCGGGAAGAGCATCGGCTAAACTTTCCTCCAAAAAGTCATTTTATGAAGTTTAGATTCTCCCATTCGTGTAAATGGTGGACAAAGAAACATCTAGTAACAATTATATGTTTGAAAAGAATTATTGCGTCAGTTATAACTGTGTAAACCGGTGGCGCAACAGCCCATGAAGGGCCAAGGCTTGCCAGACGGCGATTTGAATAGGAGGGCGTGTGGTAAGCACGCTGCAGTTCCCACGCCGTTTAGTTCCGGTCTTTGCTACCTAGGGCGCTACTAACTGTGGCTTCCTACTTTTCATCAGTATGCTGGGTCAACAGTGACTTTGCCCTCACGGGAATCGAACGCTGAATTCTCGCACGAAAGGCGAGTGCGCTAGCCACTAGACCAACGCGTTAGGACTTATAACTATGTAAAATGGAGTTTTGTCACACCAGATTTTTTTTTAAACTAGTAATACATGGTAAATGTTAGTTTCATATTTTTTTTTAATTAAAAAAAAAAAGAAGCGTAGAACAGGTGAATATGAGATTTAATGTAATAATGGTAGTTTCATATTTAATTTTAATTGGTTCAATAGTCACACAATTCATACTGTCTCTTGGGAGGGCGGGACTGCTTTACTACTAAAAATGATCAAATTTAACTAAGGCGTTAAGTTTTAGAGTTTAAATTAGTTAAACAACACTGCTCTGTAACTATTTAGTCACCAAAGGAATATTTGTATTTGTACTGGTGTCTGGAACAACAAGGCGACCCTTTGAAGTTTGCCGCTGTTGATTGGGTCACTAAACTGCTCTTCCTCATCCTATTAACCTTCTTGTTTTGTAATTAATTAATTTCATTTATAAGTTGTTTTGTAATAATAATTTATATATTTATATGCTAATATTATAAAGTAATAATTATTTGTTGCAGGTACGGTGATGACGTAATCTATATAATGAATTCTTAATGATCATGAATATTGGATGTGATGTAAGTTTTTTTTTCTTGTTTTTTAAAATTTATTTTTCTCAAAGGATCATCAATTCGACCATTTTTTTTTTTTTTTAAATTTTCTTTAACACTTGAAGAGGTAGTATTGAGATTATGTTATATACTAGAAATTCGCCGTTTTCAGTATAAATTTTAGGTCTTCTGAGTACAGAAAAAAAAATGTTTTTAGCGAATGGTCTGTATTTATGGCTGTTGCGTGTGCGTGCGTTTGTTTGTGAACAAAATATCTCAAAAAAGCAAATTTACAGGAGCTCAAACATGATATTCCGTTTAGATAAAGCCACCGCATGAAACAATAAAGTAAAAATCCAACAACACCGGAAGTGCGAATTTACTAAATTTTTGTTGTTGTTGTTGTTGTTAGTTTTTCGCGACTTTCTCTTAAACGACTCTAACGATTTTCTGTAAATACAATCTACAATCTACATACATAAATATCTATTGCTTTTATTTGTAATATTTTTACAAGCGAATTGATTTTTTCGAGAGGTTTCTAGGGGAGCTTCAACATTAAGTTTTCTGTAAAGTACCACTTAATGCGATATTAATTTCTATCGCCTACATCAGTAGGAGCATTACCAGTATTCCACAACGGAAGAAAATTTTTGATAGATAGGCTATAGATGCCAAGAATGCGAAGACAATACTGAGTAAGGTGGTTGAAGGAGTAAAAGAGAGGATAGAGTGACCGAACGAAAAGTTATGATTTAATGATATGGATTGGCAATATCAGCTAAACACAGTTTGGTAAACGATGTAGCTGGTCAGAAATCTTGCTTGCTCTAATAATCGATCCTGTTAGCCAGTTTGTCTAGCTAAATGGGAGCTATGCGGTCTTTGACAGAGAGCTGAGAGAAGAGGATCGATTACTACTGATATAAACATACAAGCATGACTGAATTTCCAGATTTAAAGAAAAAAAATCAGCGAGACTTTACAGAATAGGTTTTTGAGTTCTTTTGTTTTTTTAAATTTTCTCGAAAACGGCCACAACGATTTTCTTTAAACTTGGAGTGTTCACTGCAACGGAAGACATACCACTTTTATTTGAAACATTTTTCCAAAAAATATTGTTCTTAGTTTTATAGTTCTGCGGAACTGTTGTGTCCGTTTGATTCAAATACTATTTAGGATCGGTGCAATGTTATTGCGCTTTCTTTTGGACTACAACCTATGCTCTAAACTAAATACTCAACTTTGAAACTTTGAAATTTAAAGAAAATATAATTTTATATACAAAATAAAATCGTAAAAACAAGGTGCACTATTGATTAAATTAGTATTGGATTCAATTCTTTCATAATAATTGCTCCTTCGATGATTCCTTGGATATGCTATCTTGCTGGAGACACCAGCATCGACCATGATGCAAAGGAGCTCATTGGAAATGAGCTTATTAGGAATGAGGGCGGAGCTCATTGGGATAAATTTTTAAGACGTGCCGCTCTTCTTCTTCTTCGCATTTTGCTTTATACTCTCTTTCGATCACCATTTTAATGTATATAGTTTAATTGCTGACAACTCAAGGGGATTTAATCAGCGCTATCTCAGTTGGATATTCAAACTATGACGGCAATTGCTTTATCTTGGCCAGCGAGAGGTCGATTTTTGCCCAGTATGTAACAAGCCCGAATCAGAGTATCTATTAAAGTATTGTAATTGTGTCCAATTTTCGTTATCTAGTTTTCACCGGAAATATCCGTTTTGAGGTCCCCTGAGTCCAAGAAAGTGGTTTTTAGCAAATGGTCTGTGTGTGTGTGTGTGTGTACTTATGTGAACAGCATAGCTCAAAAACGAAAAACCGTAGAAAGTTGACACTTGATATTCTCTTTAGGTATCACCATCGCATCTGACAGTGGGTCATCTGTCAAAGTTCCTCAACTGGAAGTACCACTTTACTTGTTTTTTTTTTTTTACTTTTTTGCGTTTTTTTCGAAAATGGCTTTAATGGATTTTTTCCAAACTTGCTATATCAACTACACATACAGTGAGCAACAACTTTTATTTTTAATGTTTCTCTGGGGAAATTCCATTAAGGGCAGTTATGGGGGAGGGGTGGGGTTAGGTTTTCATCTAAAGTGCTATTTCAGTTTATCAAACAATTCTGTCACTTAAATAATGTTAATTAGAATGTTTTTGGTGTTTGTTACGACCGTTGTATTCAATGTTGGAAATGGATTTTGAGGTTCGGTCAAACAAAAGACCCCTCTCCTAGCCCTTTATAAACCTTGACCCATCCAATGTCCGTAACACTTGGTGATGATATGTCACAGGTTATACTAGATTATTAATTACTACTGGAATTCTCACTAAAAATTTTTGTAAGTACATTTCCTAAGTTATTTTCATACTGTACTCATATATGCCACACATATATATATATATTTTATTTATTTTTTATTTTATGTTTATTTTTTTATTAGTATTAATTAATAGTTGCGATTTAGTTTAATATTGATCTGTCTACAATAATTTAAAATAAATTTAATTGTACTCTATATATATCATATTTTGTACTTAGTTTATTTTATATTGTTTAGTTTAAAATTTTTATTCTGGAAATATTTAGTTTAAGTTCATATTTTCTGTTGGTCCTATTTTTGATATGTATTTCAACCTTTGTACAGACCCTGAAGAAGGCAATAAATTTGCCGAAACGTCGGTAGAAATTTAAAAAAGAGTTCTTTTGTTTGACCGAACCTCAAAATCCATTTTCAACGTTAATTAGAATTGAATATATTGTTGAAATTCCGAGTTTCAAAAAAATCGGATAACCGGAAGTGCTTTTTAATTACCACTTTATTATATATGGTCTTCGTCCTAGGTTTTCCGAACTTCGACTGATATAGTTCGGCCAAACTCCATTAACTGGTTTCCAGCTTTTACTCTTTTTTTTAATACCCACCCATTATGTATGGACACTAATTAAATTTGCCATTCGATATTGGTCTCTAAGAAGTCAAATTGTCATCTAAATTCATTTAAATAAGGACATTTATATATTCGTTTTGACTTTTAAGAAATAAATTTCGTTATTTCCGCTAAATTTATATTGTTTTATTATTTCTTTTAATAAAATTTTTGTATGTGTTTCTGTTTTCTAAGAATTACTTCCTTTTGATTTGTGTTATTATAACAAGCATTTGACATTTATTTATTTAATTATTTATGTGCTATATTTAATTTTTGCTTATGTATATTCTCCATCTAGGACTCTGGCTGACGGGTCTTACCAAGCCGTGTTATATTGTATACTTTTTTTTATATAATTGTATATCTATATTTCATGAAATAAAATACTATAAAAAAAGAGAAAAGACAAAGTTATGTGAGTGTTTCACACCAGTTTTTTTGGATTAAAAAGTATTGGATACTAACCAGATGTTAGGAAAGAAACTGTTATCTCTTTGTACGCGCTTATTTATACTGATTTTCTTTTCAAGATTATTGTTCGTTTATTTTTTTATTTTAAAAATGTTTAATTTCTCTGACATATAATTAATTAATTATACGTTAAACAATAGAAAGAAATATAAATACAATTGTCTTTGAGAAATAGTGAAAAGAAATAAATAAAGGCGGAAATAATTTAAAAATTTATAAAAGTGTAGGTTGTGATGTCATTGGGTGTATCTATATCTAAAACGTGCATTAATATCACTATTTACAAGAAAGACAGGTGTGCCGAGATGTCTGCCAGTATATCGTGCCTTGTTTTTTTTTTCTTCTTTGTTATTATTATTTATTTCTTTTTTTTATGCCATTTCTTATTTTATTGTAGTTGTTATTCTTTTTATTTGTAGACTTTTTTTTGTTTTTGTTTTATTAGATCTAATTCTACTTATTTATCATCAGCGAGAAGAATGAATTATTTTCTATTTAAGAGTTATCGCAAAATTATTTGACTTCACAATACTTTTTTTAATGTTGAATTTTTATTGGGCAAGTTTTGAAGTCCTTTGAGCCCGTAAATAAAATTACGAGTATTATGGTTTTTTCCGTTTCTTTTTTATGGTTTTTTGGCGTACAAAATGGACTATGACCAAAGTAAATTAAACCAGAAATATGAGTCTTAGTATCCATAGAATTCGGAGAACTAGTGCTGCAGTTGATACCCAGGCACAGCAGTCTAGCTGTGATGAGGCTAACTGATCAGTTGGCTAAGGTGGAAGCACAAAAGTCGTAACCTGAAATCGGCTTCCTTTCACACTGCCAACTTTTGAAAGGCGTCTGGATGAGTATCTCCAACAAAAAGCATCAGGAAAGCAATGGGCATACCTATGCAACATCCTAATGATCCATGTTCACAACACATTGCCAGTTGACTTGCCAAGACAATATGCAGTCACAGGCCATAACTGTTTAGATTGTTGGGAATGTACATACTTCCTTTTGTGCACCCTGTGTCAGGCGGGAGATATGGAAGCTGAACACCTCAGTAGCTATAGAGTATTGCAGAAATTGAGGGAAATTATAACTGTTGTAATGGGATCCGAATCATTTAAAGATTCATATGATCCGAAGAAATTAGTTACTCCCTACCTAGGCCAAACTATAGAGGGAGAATTCCATATATATAGATGTTGACTGACTGATGTAGAGTGAACAGTTTTTACATCAGTCAGTCAACATCATTCTACGTATATTCTAATCTCAGCCAGTTTGCCTCTCTTCTAATTATTCTCTCACTGCCTTATTCTCTAATGTCTTACAACCAGTGTAAAGTCCTAGCAGTTACTGTTACCATTCATAATATCAATGTTCCGCACATCTATTAGTTTTATTTCTTTCACTCTCCTAAAATATCTCTCTATTCTCTCCTTCTCACATCAACCACACTAGAAATATTGACAACTTTTTCAAAACAAGGTCATTATTTGTAGGGCTATTCGACGTCTAATAGCCGAAGTAGCCAATAGAACAGGCTTTAGGTTAAAAAAAAAATTAAATAAGTAACAAATAATGAGTTTAATTCGTCAGCCAGCTTCATTTTCTTGCATTAGAGAGGTTTTGGCTTCTCTTCTATATGATTTATAGTAATTTACTGAACTTTTTTATCAGTTTTTATCGCCGGACTTGGTAATCAGATCATTAAACTATCAGATCATCATGGATTATCTTACCTCTCGTATTCCAGTGGACTTACCTAGGGTAGTCTTATGAATTAATTATGTTAATAAAATGGTATTCAAATCGTCAGGCCTTACAGAGTTTTACACGTCAACATCTATGGTCATTGGCGCCCGGAGCCTTCTCAGTGCACTGCCGGCCTCAGAACAGTGTTCTCTCGTTACAGATAACATGTCAATCACCGGACAGTGAGCTGTAGAGGCTCCTAGGAAGAAAAATCTAACAGTAGCACAGCTGGACTCGAACCGGGTCCTCCGCGTGGATGTCCAGTACGCTAACCACTTAGCTAATCCCTTCCCTATAAGTATGTATTACAGAGTTTTTAAGGCCATTGCCGTAGAAACATCTCATTTTTCAGTCTCAACGTTCATTCCTCTCCTACTCTAAAGAGTTCCTGAAGAAAGGCACCAATGGTACCCGAAACGTAGAGCAACAAAGAATTTTTTTTTCTTTAAAACCTCCTCCGGCCATTGCCGTACAAACATCTCATTGTAAATATGTTTATGTTTACTTCAAAATGTATGGGTGAACGGGCTTTGTTCATTAAATAAATAAAAAACACACACACAAACTAGATATTCTTGTATGGAGGCCAAGGTTAGATACGAAAAAGGTGAGTAATACTAGCTCACAGGAAGTGATAGTAAGTCATTGAGTTTTCATATGAAATTATTATTTTATCTCATTAATCATACAGTATGAGTTAATTATGTTTTATTGTATTATTGGAGGTAGTTTTAACTTGCCATGCTTTTTTTCTTTGTTTAAAAACTTTTGAAATCTAATGCATACATTGCGATATTATTGGTTGTGTCTTTCTAGAAATCCATATAAATAGAAATATACGTTTCTTTGTTTAACTATTCGACTGGTATGACGCTAAGTTTGTTTGTTTTGTCAATCCAACGTGTGTGAGTAGATACTTTACTAGTATCGTACTAGTATAACTATACTATACGATGTTTAAAGAAAATCGTTGGAACCAATGACAAGAAAATTGCGAAAAAACTAACAAAATAATCCTCCCTCCATATATATATATATTTCCGTTTTTAATTTAAGGCGCGTCAACATCTGTGGTCTTGGCGCCCGGAGCCTTCTCAGTGCACTGCCGGCCTCCGGACAGTGTTCTCTCGTTACAGACAACACTGCCCATAACCGGACAGTAAGCTGTAGAGGCTCCTAGGAAGAAAAATCTAACAGTAGCACAGCTGGACTCGAACCGGGTCCTCCGCGTGGATGTCCAGTACGCTAACCACTTAGCTAATCCCTTCCCTATAAGTATGTATTACAGAGCATTCACTAAAAACATTTTCTTATTTATTCATTGACCTCAAGAAAATATATTTCCGATGAAAGCTCAATTTCAAAAATTTGTAAGAGAAAGTAAGTTTAATAATAATAATGATAATAAGAAGAAGAAGAAGAAGAGATCAGAGACATTTTCCGTGGTAGCCTGCTTCATTTTGTGGTCATCGACCGGTTTCGGGCGTTCGCCCATCTTCAGGATGCGTTTGTCAGACAGTGTGATAACACAGACTTGCTGCACAGATCAAATTCACTTTATCCACTCTGAATGTATAAACTGAATTTGCTCTGTGCAAGTGTGTGTTATCACACTGTCTGACAAACGGATCCTGAAGATGGGCGAATGCTCGAAACCGGTCGATGACTACAAAATGAAGCAGGCTACCACGGAAAATGTCTCTGTTGCTTTCCAGCTTTGCAGAACCAACCACCACAACAAGAAAAAGAGAAGATGAAGAGCATTTGGAAATTGGTGCAAGTAGATACGCACCCCCACTAATTATGTCTACTACTGGGATTGTCCCCACCGATCTGTTGGATACCTTGGAGGCTATTGGGCTAGCAAAGAAATTACTTGCAATTATGCACTTAAGTCACTTATCCTGAATGGAACTTGAATAATTCGGAAATTTTTACGTATTAATGAATAGGAGTCTTGATTTTCTGAAACCGTAAATCATTTTAAAGGCCAGCTAAAATGCTAAGGGGGAAAAATAATAAATAATAAAAAAATAAAATAAAATAAAAGATAACAATAATATTAATAATAAGAAATTATTACTTTGGATTTTTCCTATTTTTCATTTAGTTGAGTGTACAGGCTGTATTGTTTCAGCTGCCTATAACAAGAAGGACGTTAACGTGAATTGCCTATTGTAATGTTGTCATTGTTTACGATCACATTACTTTTATGTTTAGACCTTTGCGGCCACACACTAATATTGAATTGACTGGTGAAAAATTATAGTTCTGAGAGTGGACTTAACTATCTGAGAAGATGACTATCTAGGACTTTTCATCTTGAGATACCAAAGAGAATACGGCTATTGAATGTTCTTCCCCTTAAAAGTTGTGACTAGACATTAATTTCGATTGACCTTCAAATACTCTTAACTTCCACATCTTCGTTTGTTTTGGAGTCGTTCCAATAGCAAGAGATGTTACATAAGATCATTGCTTCTAGGCCTCTCTTTGCAGTGTAAGAGCTTTGTTAAAGATTATTCGGAAGCAATAGCATACAGGCGTGTCCTAAATTGGGCTAAAGATGAAATTTCAAAAATAGAGCAAATTTTAACTTGTAATTTAATTTTCCATTATAAGGAAATTATTTTAACATTTTAAAATGATTCCCAGTTTTTACAGAAATCTAGAGTAATTCAGATTACGGTTGCTTAAACTTTTTAAGATATAGAGATTTGAATTTTTATGCAGAAACCAAAGTTGACATTTGAAGTCAGATAATAAATAGTAATTTGTACAATTATGTATCCAAACGTTCTGAGACATTGTTGGAAAAAAGAACTCAGCCAATAGGCGACGCCGGAGAAATTTGTGTAGTGGAGGGAGAGGGGATAGAGCAACGGAATACTGCAGCGTTTTCGGTTGTCGATCATGAAAAACTACTCAAATGTATGAAACAGGATCCGTATGCGACCATTTGAGGATTACCTACGTAATTAGGGTTTTCAAACCCCACGATGAGCCGCCATCTCAGAAAGAAACTAGATGGCCGGAATTTAAGACCAAGATCAGATCGGAATTGTCAGAGCGCCAACCGAAACAGCGCGTTAATGAGTGCAAAAATTTGCTCCAAAATCCAAAAGATTACCTGTTTTGGTAAAGAATAATTACCGTTGATAAAACGTGGCTATTTTTGAAAAACCCAAATCAGTGTGAACGAACTTCTGCCAGGTAGTCCAATCAGAAGTTTACCAAGATCGGTTCAAGAAAAAAAAATCATGCTTTTCATATGACGTAACTTTGAAGGTGGATTACACTTTGAGCTTTTTTCGGACCGGCAAAGCCGTTGACTCTGAACTTTGTACTGAACAGTCGGATAGAGTTTATGAAGTCTTAAAACCAAATTTCAACCGAAACATTTTAATTAACTAAACTGAAGCGATTCTGCAACCATTATAATGCTACTGCCCATCGTTCGCGTGACGCAGGTAAAATTATCCCAGTTGAGTAAGTAATAGTTCCATATTTTGAAGGATTACATTTTGAAAAAGAATTGTTGATTATATTCCTAGTAGGAGTATGTATGTATTATGATCTTCAAATTTCCAAAATTGAGTTTTTATCGGAAATACATGTTTTGAGGATCCCTGAGTAAGAAAACAAGGCTTTTATGCGAATGGACAGGAAGTCCCGGCATTGCTCCAACTGATTACAGTCATTGTATGAGGTCATTTTTTTTTTTTTAAGGATCATACTTGAAAAATTAGGAAGCAGTGCTTCCTCTAAATATAAAAGGAAGCAGTGCAATAAGAATGCGAAGAGTCGTTCGCATCAAAACCAAGGCGTGGTATCGCCACCAAATTGAAATTAACTTGCAGAAAGTTGAGTAAGTTAGAGTAGAAAATAAAGGTATATATTTTGAAGGATAAGATTCAAGTAAGCGTTTATTTGCTCTTAAATAAAACAGTTTGTATACACAAAAACTTGTAATACGCTAAGTAGATTTGTGTTCCTTTTTTTGAATATATTCTTTATTGGTTATTATTTCATTTGTGTTTGTGGAAGTAAATTTGAGATTGTATTACCAGTCTATAGTTAGTTCTAGTTATAGTGGAATACTGTCCGCAGCACGAAAATAACTTGTTCACAGTGTCTGTTAAAGAGGTGAGAACGAGAAGCCACTTGCCCTGTCAAGGGGTTTGCAGTCCTGTTGTGAAGAGTCCCAGACTTTTCTACC
Organism: Triatoma infestans; assembly: GCA_011037195.1. Taxonomy (NCBI): domain Eukaryota; kingdom Metazoa; phylum Arthropoda; class Insecta; order Hemiptera; family Reduviidae; genus Triatoma; species Triatoma infestans. Next base: position 82,909 of record JAAEAF010007227.1, read on the forward strand.
ACCTTTTCAATAAAGATATATTGATCGCTGCTACAACTGAAGTGCAATTAATTTTATATATTAAGCTGGCTTGTTCAGCGCAGACATTCTCAGTCGGGACGACGGACACAAGTGCATTGTAAACTATTTCATAGGTACCACCTCCCACTTCTTCATCATCTGTCATTCCCAATTTTTTTCTTTCTGTAAATTAATTTCCAAACAATATTAACTTCCTGAACTCTGGTGTTTATTTCCATGAACATAGAGGTCTTTCATTTGTTCACATTTTGCTTTTATTACCTTCTATTGTTTCCAGTTTGGTACTTTAATTTTAATTAATAAGTGCGTTGTTTGTAACTTTGTCCTTTTATCCTCTTTCACAATTTCATTAATTTATATATTCATGTTATTGAATTTTTACCGGAAATCCTCTGAATATAAAAAAATAGGAAAAAAAAGTGTGTTTTTTTTTATAAAATTAGTTGTGTGTCTATGTCGTCAAATGGAAAAAAACGGAAAATCTTAGAAAGATCAAATTTGATATTTATTTTGAATATAAGATCCACTTCGTACAATTCACAGAGTTTTTTCCAAAATTTTCCTTTCTCTTACTTGTAATAAGAGGGAGTATTGCAATTGAATCAACTTTTCGAAATTGATTTTTCACCGAAAATGCAAATTTGGTGGTCCCTTATCCGAAAAAAATGTGCGTGTGTGCGAGTTTGAACAAAACATTTATTTTGAACAAAAAATCCAATGAAATTATTATACAGATTCTTATTATAATATTCCTTTTGTTTCCTGGGTTGCTTAAACCTGTTTTTAGAAAATACCATCCTAACCTAGATTCACATCCCAATCCATTATCGTCCAGTTAACCCTCCTAGACATCTTAAAAGATCGCCACGATCATCTCTCAGATCTCTACTAGACTGTCTAAGTAGAGTTGTGTCAGTTGCGGAGTATTACCACTGAGTAACTTCTCCATTCTCTACAATTCCCTTCATTGTAGGCGGGTATTTAGTCACCAAACAGTTTATCTATGTAAAGTAAGTCATTGAATATAATCCGTAAAGAAGCAATTTTTGTAACTTAACATTCATGGTTAAGCTCCTCACGTTGATGATGCTAAGTGTTCAATCACTTTTGATTTTGATTTCGGGTAGTTTTTACATTATTCATTTTCTAATTAATATTTTAAAATAAACCTATAAAAAAAATTGTTTTCTTCCATTATTTCCACGCTCTTTTGTGTATGTATAGTCTTTTAATCTTGCCTGCCAAGTGATAAAATTAGAAATAGGGTGACATCACTGATTACAAGGAGACAGGCAAGTCCATGATGTAAATTATATATTATCCACATATACATTTCAATCTCATAAAAAGCTATTTAAAAGTGTTTAAATTGCTCTTTATCTGTCTTTTATTTCCAATATGTTATATCGTAATATGTATTTATAATTTATGTTGTCATATTTGATTGGTGGGGAACATATGGGTGCATTGTACTTCATTTTGGTAATGTTGAATGATTGTATAACTTTTGTATTTACTTCCTATACGTTGTGATGAAGAACCAATAGAATAGAAGGGAGAAGTGAAAGGTCATTTACTTGATGATTAGTTAACAAACCTATAAATAAAATTCTAAATATTGTCTGTTGATTATTTAATCAATTTTTAACATTCTTTACGCTTTTCATGGATTTAAAATTACAGCATTTATTATTTTTTTTTTTTTATGCCGGTTCATGCTAATAAACATGCCCTTATCATTATAGATAATTTGTTAGAAATTAATATTGTATACTGCGCTTCTATGATTATCTTCATGCGTATATTATTTTCTCTTGATGATGGTATGAGAAAATATTCTGAAAGGATCAAATAATTGTCGAAATAGAATTTTCACGGAAATATATGTTGTTTTTTTTAATTTTCTTGAGTATTAAAAAAGTTTTTAGCGAATTACTATGTTGTGTGTGTGTTGGTTTGGTGCATGAACAAAATGCGAAAAATCACAGGAAGTTTAAACTTGTTACTTCGTTTAGGTACTATCACCCCAATTGACACAAGGGTTTCGGGCATAATCCGTCAACCGGAAGTGCGATTTTGATTTTCTGTAAACATCTACGCATTACAATGGCAATCAATAAGTGTAGTGCGTAACAAAAACACCTGGGTTGTTCGCTGGGTTGCTTAAACCTGTTATAAAAAATTCCATTTTAACCTAGATTCACATCCCAATCCATTATCTTCCAGTTAACTCTCCTAGACGTCTTAAAAGACGCCGCGATCTTCTCTCAGACGATGAGACTGTCTAAGTAGAGTTGTGTCAGTTGCGAAGTATTACTACTGAGTAATTTCTCCTTTCTCTACAATTCCCTTCATTGTAGGCGAGTTTTTAGTCGCCCAACAGATGACATTCACTAGTCAGCTCTCTACACGAACTTGATTAGCCTTACTCTGACGATGGATGAAAATCCGGAACCGAGAAAGGAACATAAAAAATATGCATGTTACAACGGATAAAATCTCAGTCGTTATCCAGCATTATGGGCCCAGATATTCAACAAAAGTGATGGATCTCCAAATTCGCAGTTAGTAAATCAAATTTAATGAAATTCGTCTATGTTTTCATGGAGAGAATGCTGAAAACTGAAAAAAAAAAACTGTCCAGTGTTTTACTCATTTTCTTGAAACTCGAAATTTTGGCAGTCTATTTATTTTAATAAGTATTACGAGGGTCATTCAATAAGTAACGAGACAAATCGCTGTAGCTCAGAAACGGTTTGCTTAATCAATACAATAGTTTCAGTGCGTCAAGTTGGCATCCTTGTACTTAGTATCTCATTATCTCATCAGCTGTTCGAGAGTATTTGGTAAGCAGAACCTCAAATGTATTCAGTTAACAAGAGCGAGTCCACGCGAGCATTGCACCTCGGAAGAGCAACGCTCAGTGGATTAGTTGCAGTGAAATCCACGAAAGAATGTATAAAGTATACGGGAATAATTGTTAGAACCGTTCGAACGTTTACAAATTGGGTAGAACAGTTTAAAAATGGCCGTGTAAGTGTCTGTGACGAACAACGAAGTGGACGACCGGTTGAAGTTACAACTTCCTCCATTGTATCTCGCATTAACGCGTTAATTCTGGACAACAGGCATATTACTGTTGAACTGATAGTTGAAGAAGTTCACGCGAGTGTTGGAACTGTCCATAACATTATTCAGAATAAGCTGCAGTACAAGAAAACTTGTGCGAGATGGGTTCCAAGACAACTTACGGACGCCTTCATGATCAGCCGAAAAAATTTTATGCTAGAGGCATACACAAATTAGAAGAACGATGGGACAAGTGTATAAATGTCGCTAAAGTAGCCAAAGTTTTGTATTGATTAAATAAACCTTTTAAGCTACAGCGATTTTTCTCGTTACTTATTGAATGATCCTCGTATTTAGATGACAGAATTGTATAATTAACTAATACAGCACTTTAGAGGAAAACATAATCCCACCTACTTTACCCGGAGAAATATTGCAAGTAAAAGTTTTAACTGTTTGTACGAGTATGTGAAGTTCATACAAATAGTTGAAAGAAAATTGTTGGAGCCGTTTTAGAGAAAGAAAAACAACAACAGAAAACTGAAAGAAACAGTTTGGTATAAACGCACTTCTGGTAAACAGATATTTTCTTCAAACACGAAATTCCAGCATCATATTTAATTATAATTAATATTATTTAGATGGTAGATTTGTTTAATTAACTGAAATAGCACTTCAGCGGAAAAACCGCTGAATTTTGTGGTAATTGATATATACCAAGTTTATAGAAAATCGTGGAGCCGTTTTTTAGAAAATCGCCAAAAAAAAAAAAATGAAAAATCAATTTAGTAAAGTGGTACTTCCGGTTGACTGATTTTGTGCAAAATCTTATTCTCATATCCCATGCTAGCTGTAATTCTCTCTTGCTATTACATCTGGAGTTGTTGAGGAGAGAAATTAGGTTTAATTAAACGTGATATGAAGACACTGTTATAATGTAGCTATAAGTTTACACAAACTGCACTAGACTTGTAATGATTTTATAGAATAAAGGATGAGAGTAAAGTTATGACACGATGTGACCGTATATGGTTGAATCTGATAGATAGATAGATATATAGATATTCTCACTGGCTTATATACAGGTTCTCCCACTCTAGCCTGCTTAATTCAGAGAGTACCATAGAGGGTCTGTCTTCTCTCTCTCAGTTCTCTCGTCTGTCTGCTCTCTCTTGCTGATGTAATTCTCTCTTGCTATTACACTAGCACTTAAACCAAAATACCTATAAAGTCTGAACTTTCTGCGATTTTTAGTTTTTGAGTTATACTGTCACTCAGATCCCGTCATAGCTGCCCGTAACTTACAAAATAACCTCCAAATCCTTGATCCCTGGCTTCGTCAATGGAAAATCGGGGTAAATCAACAAAAATCCAAATACATAGTATTTACATTAAACCGCAAAACGCTACCTCAATAATATTCCTATTCCCATTACGAATCAAGTGAGATATCTCGGACTCTATCTGGACAAAAGACTCACATGGAAAACCTCATACTCGACTAAAACGGATAGACTGCAAAAACAGATACAAAATGTTTATAACGATTACTCGACAAACGCTCTAAACTGACACTAGCGAATAAAAGACAACTATACAATTCGTTGCTGGCACCCATATGGACATACGGACTGGAATTGTATGGGACAGCCAAATGAACTAACCTCAACCGCATACAAACTCTCCAATCCATAATCCTTAGAACCATAGTAAATGCCCCATTTTACGTCTACCAACACTGATGGTCGCCGTTCAAGTTATCACACGCCACTTTTTCTGACTTAAAGCAGCATCTCAAAATAATATTATTTCTGATGAGAATTCGAAATCGAAAATGTGACACGATTGCAATACTTCCTCTTTACAAGTAGTAAGAGAAAGTAAAAATGCATATTTATTTAAATTTTACCGTGAATACCCGAATAATAAAATTTTATTAATGAATTTTGACATTTTTTTTTTTATATATGATGACTTTAATACTTTTATAACTTCTTTATATAAAAGAATTTAATACTAATATTTTAAAAATATTTTCGAAGAAATTTGAAGGTGGGTACCCTTTTATATTTTCTTTTTATGACATATTTCAGGACATTTAAGCGAACTTGGCTTATGGCCATGTTTAGATTTAGATTTACATAACTAAGTTGAAAGTGAAATTAACTAACTAGTATTAAGATTCCCAACATCATTTCCGTTTAAACTTGTCTTTTAAACCGTTTTACTACATTCTGACAGTTATCAAATATTTATTCTTTTTGTTGGCTAGCGGCTCCAGCTAAAAATATTTTTTTTTATATATGTTTTTTTACTATTTTGTTAATAGTCATTTTGTGTTTTGCTATTCATTTAAACTAGTGGCTTCTATCTTCATCCGAGGTAGATGAACTTATGCCAGAAGCAGGCCTATTATAATACCACTTTTAATCTCATACTAGTCCCTGATTCTCAGGAAATGGCTCGGCTGTGGATGGAAGTTCATTCCCTTCCAAAGTTCGAAGAAATTCTATTTGCCACAAATGCTGCAAAACCTGTTATGTTTTCTCATGATGCCATGACCTTAAACTACTAGAATATGAAGCTACCATGGGATTCAATAAATTATGAAGTCTCCCCGGTGAAAACTTTATGCCCATCTTAGTGAAAGCGAGTGAAAAAATGAAAGTAATAGGTGATGTGTTCAGATCATCTTAAATGAATCTTTAATGGAACAGTTAGCGTAAGTATGGTAGAAATATATTATCACCACTACAAACAGCGCCATTTTATCGCTTTGAAAGTAAGCACTACTAAGATATTTTATGTTCCGCAAATGTGTCTATTCTCTGAGCGACGCAATCCCGACATATTTACTAGTTTAAGCAACAAGATCTTGCAGTTCTCAAATTGCAGTCTAGATTAGATTGGTAAGGGGGGCTTTCACTCGTCACCGCAGCCAGTTTATTAAGCTTATTATATCAAATTGCAGTCTAAAGCAGTATATAAATGTCTTGAACGAGTCATCAAGTCCAAGGAAGAGGTTTTAAGAAAGAAATGTTAATCAACAATCATATCTGAAGAAGAGTTTACGAACACATCAGTTCCTTAACAGCCCACCCATCGAGAGTATCGAGTAGTTATCTCCGGCTAACATTCACATTAGTCGCGCCCTCTCTATATTTCTTCAACAGTAATCCTTATTAAGTAATACGTGTAAAATATACAGCGTGAGTAGTAAGTGTAAAAAGTGCCGGATCCTGGCTCTTATATCTTACCTTTATAATCACCACATCATTTTTACCATCATTACGTAAAACAACAGAGATCTTTTCCATGATTGTCTGCTTCATTTTGTGGTCATCGACCGGTGATATTTACTCCAAAAGTCAGGATGTCTTGATAGTATGTAAACTGACATTGCATTTTATCTGTAATATCACACTCTCAAGTATTTTCTTTTCTTGCACTTCTAGTTTCTAATTGATGAATTTTCTTTAAAGTTGTAATGTTTGTCTAAATTGTTAGTTTGACTAATTGTTTAAATTGTAAGTAAATAGTTAAATAGTAATAGGTTCGCAGCTGCTGACACCAATTGTAAGGCATGTCCATTGTGTCTAGTAACTCCCTTTGCCTCACGTAGCAAATTTTGGGAAGCTCGTCCGAACCCATTTTTAATAGTTTTTGCCACCAATTTAGCATTCTTTTAAATATTTTACATTTTACATGTACCTGGCCAGTTTCGAGTCTGACAAAATAGTTCGGGTATTTCAAGGCAGTAAAAGAATAGATTTAAAAAAATGAAAGTTGAGCCTTCTCTATAATATTTATATTAGTATTTCAACTAACCTGAACTATGGAAGGGAAATGGGGCTTCTTTTAGTGCTTTGTATAATGATTTTGTCTTACAGAATGGAGGCATTTGTACTTTTTTTTTCTGGCCACTGGAATCAAATAGGTAAATAAATCCCGCCTTGGTGAATTTCATGAACAATAGCCGCAATTTTTACTTTTCTCTTACTCCTCCTAGAAAGAGGAAGTATTGTAATCGTGACAAATTTTCTATATCGGGTTTTCACCGGAAATATCCGTTTTGAGGTCTCCTGAGTCCAAAAAAGTGGGTTTTGGGCAAATGGTGTATGTATGTATTTATGTATGTATGTATGTATGTATGTGAACAGCATAGCTCAAAAACGAAAGACTATAGAAAGTTGAAACTTGATATTCTGTTTAGGTATATCCATGGGATCTAACAGTACGTTATCTGTCAAAATTCCTCAACCGAAGTACCACTTTACTAGTTGGATTTTTTACTTTTTTGCGATTTTCTCAAAAATGGCTCCGACGATTTTCTTTAAATTTGCAACATCAACCATACATACAAAGAGCTACAACTTTTATTTGAAACATTTCTCCGAGAAAATGCATTTAAGGGTACTTTTAGGGGGGGGGGGAGAGGTTGGTTTCCATCTAAAGTCTATTTCAGTTTATTAGACAATTCTGTCCATCTAATAATGTAATTAAATTAAATATGTTGTTGAAATTCCGAGTTTGAAAAAAATCGGAAAACCGGAAGTGCGTTTACTTTAACCACTTTACTAAATGATTTATTCTTTTTCGCAATTTTCTCCAAAATAGCTCCGACGATTTTTTTTTAAACTTCGTATATAAACTAACATGCAAAGATCTACAACTCTGGGATCAACATTTCTCTGGGAAAATTCATTTAAGGGCACGTGTAGGGAAGGGTGGGGCTATGTTTTTTTTTAAAAGTGATTATAACAATTCTATCATCCCAACAAAATTAATTAGAAATAAATAGATTGCCAAAATTGTGAACTTCAAGAAAATTAGTGAACCGGAAGTGCGCTTTTACTGCAACAGTTTTTTAAGTTTTCGACGAATTTCGTTAAATTTGACTAGTATATAATTTATCAATTATAATTTTGAGAACAGGAGTAAGAGAAAGTTGTATGAGTGTTTCACACCAGATTTTTTTTTTATAAAGTTTACCAAATTAAGTGGAACTTTAGGAGAAACAGGTTCTAAGAAATGATAATTAATAAATCATCTTGGTAATGTGAAATATGTTGGATTTGTTTATTTCATATTGTACATTCTAAATCTTTTTTAAGACTATCATTAATTTTATCACCCTATTCTCTTTTTTTTAATTAAAAAAAAAAATAATAAAAAATTGTAATTTATCTTTTAACCTTTTCATCAGAACGTAAAAAAGTATTTAGCACAGTAGGTTAGTGAAGATAGACAGAGGCATCGGTGTCAAAGGTTGCGAGTTCATATTTTGCTCACTCAGGCGGTTTTCTTTTCAAGTTTTGGCAATGTACGAGTGCTGTGTAATGGTGATATTTTTTTAAGCAGGTTTTAACAAATTTCAGAGAGATATAAATAAAATTTTGATTTTAGCTTTTGACTTTCTCTTACTGCTGGTGAGAGAGTGTATCTGTGATTTTGCCACATTTTCGGGTGTATCTGTGTGTGTGTGTGTGTGTGTGTGTGTGTGTGTGTGTGTGTGTATACGAGGTGTGTAAATTAAGTAATCAGACTGATTTTCTAGCGTACGATCTGGCAACACTGGAAACGCGGCGCATGCGTAGTAGGGCAAGTAAACATCTGATACACGTCCAGTGCAAATTACGAGCAACGTTGTGCTATCAGGTTTTGCTTCAGACTTGGGCACAGTGCAACGGAAACGTTTGAAAAACTGTGCCAGGCCTATGGAGACAATGTTTTGTCGAGAGCACAGGTTTTTAGGTGGTTTAAGTCGTTTGCAAAAGGAAGGGAATCAATTGAAGACGAGCCTCGCAGCGGAAGGCCTTCATCTTCAAGAACCGACGAAAATGTTGGCAGAATCCGCGATCTCGTGCGTTCAGATCGTCGTTTGACAGTCCGAATGATCGGCGAAGAGTTGAATTTGACTCACACAACCGTTCATCAAATTTTGACTAATGAATTGGGGATGAGAAAAATTTGTGCAAAAATGGTTCCGAAAAATCTTTCACAAGAGCAAAAAGACATCAGAAAGGAAAGGAGCCTTGACTTTTTGGGAGCAATTGAAAACGATCCCAATTTTTTGGAACGTGTTATTACAGGAGACGAGTCTTGGGTGTTTGAGTATGACCCAGAAACTAAGCGTCAGAGCATGCAGTGGCACACTTCAACCTCTCCAAGGCCAAAAAAAGCAAGAATGAGCAAGTCAAAAATCAAATGCATGCTGATTTGCTTTTTTGATAGCCAAGGAATCGTTCACAAAGAATTTGTGCTCAATGCCAAATGGTAAACCAACATTTTTACCGAGAAGTTCTTGAGAGACTTCGAAAAAGAGTCATGCGTGTGAGACCAAACATCAAAAACAAGTGGGTGTTGCACACGACAATGCTCCGTGTCACACCGCGATTTCTATTAATGAGTATTTGGCCAGTAATAACATTCCTGTGGCTCCTCAGCCTCCTTATTCACCCGACTTGAGTCCATGTGACTTTTTTTTGTTCCCCAAATTGAAAAATCACCTCAAGGGACGTCATTTTGGAACATTGGAGAATATTCAAACAGCCGTAACCGACCAACTGAAGTCTATTCCAGTATCCGAGTTCCAGCACTGCTATGACGAATGGAAGAATCGTCTTCAGCGTTGTGTGGCTTCCCAAGGTAGTTACTTTGAAGGGGACAATGTTGAATTGTAATTTTATTTGAATAAAAAAAAGATAAAATCAGTCTCATTACTTAATTTACACACCTCGTATATATGTGTGAGAACGCAATAGCTCAAAAATGAAAAATCACTGTAAACTCGAAACATGGTATTCCTCCTTCATTTCATTGATTCGTACGTAGGTTTCATTCGAAATGCACCAGCCGGAAATGCGTCTTAACTTAAATTTGTTTTTTCAGCTATTTTGCGGCTTTTCGTAACCAATTTATTAAAACTTCGTATAAAATCCAAACACCAAAAAAAAAAAAGCCTCTCGCTTTTATTTGAAGCAATTGTTTAGGGAATTAGTTTTTTGGGGAGACGGCCGGGGATGGGGTGGGGTGAGAGAGCAGTTGCATTGAGCTTTTCTCTGAGGTTCACTTCTATAGAATTTATGATTTCTGTTATCCATACACCAGTAATTACTAATTCTTGTTGGGCTTAAATTTGCGACAAATAAATCTTCCAGTTTTTAAATTGTATGTATTTACATCTCACAATAAACAGGGGCATTTCTAGTTAAACAGTTCATCTTCAGCCTATGAAAAAAGAATATATAATAATTTTCTTATTTATTTACTTACATTCTTTGAAACATTTCTATTACAGCATGCATTCATATTATTTTTAGATATAACATGTGGCTACTGTTTGTTTTCTTACCTAAGGAATAAATTTATCATTTCATCAATTTATTCTACATAATTTACTATGGATTAATAATTAATAATTATGAAAGTATCTTTCGACCTGTTCTATCACAGCCTGCTTGAAACAAAATCTGTTCAAAATGAAAATGCAGTAAAAACCTTCGATCGCGAATTCTGTTGTGTGCTAGAGAAAGGAGAAAAAATATTAGCTGTACAAAGTAGAATTTACTTAATCCTAAATATTTATTATCGACCCTTTTTTTTGTAAATATGCTAATGTAGAGAGATAATTAAGTTTTAACACAAGATATTCATCGTTTGATTCGTGTTATTTCTGAAATTAAATAGAATTTAGAACCCTTTGTTGGTATTTAAACAATTTAGCCGATGGCAGTTCACTTGAGAGACTCTCTAAGTATACTATCGTTAAATTAGATAATTTACTAGACCTTCCATTGAACTTTGTAGTAAATTGAACTTCTATTGATTTTCGATCATACTTCCAATGATAGTAGATCTTAATTAGGTATTTATAATTCAAATTTTTAGTGCAGCTTATTTGAGTTTTGAATTCAAGTGAGATTTTTAAAAACTTTCTATATGTAGAAAACTCAAACGTAGAAAGTGTCAGCTCAGTATTTCTCTTAGCTACTAACAGCAGACCCGACAAATAAGGTTTCGGTGACAGTCGATCAACCAGAAGTAATGAAGTTTGATATTTTTTTAAATCGGCTCCGATTTCTTTAAACTTTGTGTAATATTTCCGAAAGAATTATTTTAATGATTTCTAGGTAAGTAGGACGTTAGGTTTTTCTCTGAAGAGCCTTTAATCCCATTGTACCAATATGATTTGAAGTATGTATATTAATAAAATTTTAAAGTGTTCCCAAAATTCCGATGATGAAGAAAATCGAAACCTTACTTTCTTGAGAATAAAGAATGAAAACTTTAAAAATTCATTTAGTATGGTTTTCTGATCTGGGATCATTATGTCGTTAAATTAATTAAAATGGTCATGGTTTTTGAGGATGCCGACTGGAATAGTCCTCTTGCGGAGGAATTACATAGTGTACGATCTGTGGCAGAACGTTTAGCTCTGTCGGGCAATCGTACATTTTTAGAGAAACTGGGGAATATGGTCGGATGTGGTCACAAAAGAGTCACAACATATTGGGACGACCGATTTTCTTCGCTCATAGTTTTACACAGTTAGTTATTGTTGAAAATGGCATAATTATCACTCCTAGATATGTTGAAGAAGTTTTTCTATAGGTAGTCATACTCTTTGCCCCATTTATCGGAAACAGATTCATGCTAATGCATGATAACGCCAGACCGTTTTTAGAGGCTCAAGTAATATAAAAATATGCAAAAAAAATATAATGTTCCATTTAAAAAAAAAAAGTTGGATGCTGTATCTCGGGATATTGGGGTATAAAAAAATGGATCAATCACTGAAAATAAACTAGACTAAAAATGATTAAATACGTGTTTTCTATTTTTCCGAAATTTCCCGCCGTTTAAAAAAAAAGTGGGTGGAGTATATAACTTGGTCACCCTGTATATATATGAGTATATAAGTATATATATGTGAAATATCACTTTTTATTTGAATGACTTGTTTGCCCCCACATCTTCATTGCTTTTCTTTAAAAGAAATACTTCTCTTTTTTTTCATATCTGTTCGCTTTATCCAATCATTTTCACGTCAAAAACAGTCTTATAAGAAGGAGCTTCCCTTCCTTTATTCTCTTAATTTCCGATATAGCTCTTTTTTTAGCCTTCCTTAATCTTTTGCATATAAATGCATTTCTTAATATATCTCTTTTATCTTTCTCCTAAAGTTATTTCCTATAAATACTGATAAATTTATTGATCTCACTTATATTTGATCTTTTCTTTTTATTCCATTTTTATCATTGTTCAGGTAGCATATGTAGTAATATATAATCGATAGAACTCCATTTCTATAATCTTGCGATAGATCGCATTATACGTCCTCTTTAACTATATACAAATTTCTGGTTGTGTAACATTCAAATAACGTTCTCTTGTTTACTGTTATTACTATTAAATATAAAATGATAAATTTTCAATCAACTTTTTAAATTTTATTCCTCAGTGTTAATGTAAATATAGAGTTATTGGAGGGGAATAAGTATCCATCATGGTAGATAATAGAAGTGATTAGATTACAGTCCAAAAAGATAGCGCCAATAACGTTGAAAAACCTTTGAGAACTTTTGAAATTTAATGACCAACAGAACTACCTCGAAATACTTTTTTCGGAAAAATGTTATTTCAAATGAAAGTGAGACGTTTTTCAAATTTCATTATATTATCTAGGAGATAAAACCATATATTGTACTGTGTGATAGTTTATAGTAAAGTTTAACGTTATTTGTTCTGGTTCCACAGAGCTGGAATGCATCAGAGATATTTTCCGTGATAGCCTGCTACTTTTTGTGGTCATCGACCGGTTTCGGGCGTTCGCCCATCATCAGGATGTTTTTGTTAAACAGTGTAACAACAAAGTGTATCAACTTTATTTGCTCTGTGCAAGTCTATGTTATTACACTGTTTAACAAAAACATCCTGATGATGGACGAACACTCGAAACCGGTCGATGACCTCAAAAAGAAGCAGGCTATCACGGAAAATATCTCTGATGCATGTAACGGCAAGAGAGAAAACACACAAGCCCGACCGAGAGAAAACAAACCCTCTCAGGTACTCTCTCACTTATGCAGGCTAGAGTGGGGAGAACCTGTATATAAGCCAGTGAGAGCTCTAGACATGGATCAATCTATCAGATTCAACCATATACATCTCACCGTGTCATAACTCTACTCTAACCCTTTATTCTATAAAATCATTACAAGTCCAGTGCAGTTTGTGTAAACTTATAGTTATATTGTAACAGTGTCTTCATATCTCGTCTAATTAATCAATCCCAAATTCTCTCCTCATCAACCCCATTATATGCTTAACGTTACTGTTTCCCCCCACTCAGACCCCACACAGGAGACGTACAAAATAAAAGATATAGGTTGTAGATAATATACGAAGTTCAAAGAAAATCTATGGATCCGTTTTCGCTGAACATCGCGAAAAAAAAGAAAATCATTCGCACTCTTTCCGTTCAAGAATTTTGTCCGAAACTTTTGTGTCACATGCGGTTTTAGTGTATTCTAAATAGAATACCAGCTTCTTGCGATTTTTTTTTTTTTTTTGAGGTATTTTGTTCACACACAGACCATTTGCTTACAAACATTCTTTCATAGTCAAGAGGATCTCAGAATATGTATTTCCGGTGAACACACAATTTTCGCAAATTTAATACGGTCGTAATACTTACTTCCTCTTATGATAAAGTTAAGAGAAAATAAAAAATGAACACTTTTATGTAATTTGAAGGAAAACGACTTCATTTTATATGAATTTTGTACTTATTAAATTTTTCATAGTAAAGTCGAATATTAAAGGAGAAATTTGATGTTTCATTTTTCATTCAGTAAAAGAATTCATCTTTCATTCAGAAATTTCATTTCATTTCATTTTATTAGCTCCTCCCAATCTATTCTTTATATACATTTTAAACCCTCTCTGCAGCAAGTGTCTTTCATGATTAATCTGTTTGCCATACAGATGAACTTCAGAGATCTCTAACATTTTTAGTTGAATCTCTGTAATTTAAGCTTTATAAATTAAGTTCAAATCAGTCTTTTAGTCAGTAAGTACTGAAAAGTTACATCATAACAGCTAAACTTAGATTAATAATTCAAGATAGAAAAAAAAACCCTGTATATTATAATTGCCAGAATTGGAGAAAGTTGTGATTTGTCTAATAACTAGTATTTCCCATCTAGTTATCCATTGAAACATTTCCGTGCGGGTAATGCCGTGGATGATCTGTACAATCGGGGGGTAAAATTCCCTGTCCGGTGGTTTTAAGTGTGAACGCCAAGTTTTGTGTTATTTACTGTTATTTATTACATTGCATTGTGAGTTTTACGTGGAAATCCAAACCATACATCAAACATGATAATGTAGGCAACCACTATTAAGGTGGCTACACACACGTAACTAGATACTTGAACGGTATACATGCACAGGTCTTTTGCGCAAGTATATATATGATCCACACGGCTCAAGTATACTTGAAGAGTGTTAGCACATGCTTGAAAGATGGCGACGATGGACGAAGACGACTCGCTCGCTTTAGCTGCTCTTGTTTTAATTTACAAAAGAAAAAGTCAACGTAAAGATCGTTCTTTGTGGTGTAAAGAATGGCTGAAGAAACGAAAAAGTTATTCACACATTAATTTATTAAGTGTGAATAAATTAATAGTGTTCAATTTCATAAATGTGAATAAATTCTTCCATAATTTCTCTGTGACCCTTCCTAAAATCAACCGACATAATGATAAAAATAATATCGCCTTTATATGGACTCGAAAAGTAAAACAAATGCTTGCACGAGACTCACACAGAGGTTGCACAAGCCTGCTACACACGTTAAACATGAACAAGATGGCGCGCACAAGTATGCAGTATGAAAGTTTTTTTAATATTTTCTGACTTGTGCAAGTTTTTCATACAAACGATCAAGTATGCAGTTACGTGTGTAGCCAGCTTTAGGTTTTTCTTTGTTTGTACGTTTGAAATGCTTAAATATCTCATATAGATGCAGTTCCCTGATTAATATTCAGATAGAAGTTAAGTTTATTTATAATGAAATCTATCCTCATTGATGTCTTATTTTAAAAAATGGAACATTCGGAAATTTAGTGCGCCATTATCTCAAATCTGCGCTGTAATACTAGTTGTAAAATTAGTTGGTTTTCCTCAAATTTTTTTCTGTTAATTAAATAATGATTGTGGATTTTCCTGAGTACATGATATATTTATCTTTGGCAACCTAAAGATATAACAGCAATTAATTTTTTTTTTTTTTCGTAATTTTGTATTAAAAATAAGATATTATAAATAAAATAATGTCGTTTGGTTTTTTCCATTGATTTTTTATTTTACGTTTCAGTATGTTGTGAAAATGAACAAAGAATTATGTGTTTATCAGTCTGTTATCGGTAGAACTCGGGTAAAAATCTACAAGATTTTTCAGTTAGTTATGTTTTCTTGAAAATAGTTCTACAGATTTACTGTAAACTATGCACCTTACAAACTTGTATAAAAGTTTATCGCTTTTATCCATAATTAATTATAAATAATTATTGTAATTAAGTATTAATTTAAACTTCCAAGGAAAAGAAAAAATTCAGATGTGAAACACTTACACGACCTAAGCCTAAAAAAATTCTTTGTCTGGGAAATAGATTTTTCATAAACTTGATATATTACTTTCTCTTACTCCTGGTAAGAGGAAGTATTGTAATCGTGCCAAATTTTCGATATCGAGTTTTCACCGGAAATATCCGTTTTGAGGTCCCCTGAGTCCAAAAAAGTGGTTTTTAGCAAATGGTCTGTGTGTGTATCTGTGTGTATTTGAACAGCATAGCTCAAAACGAAAAATCGTAGAAAGTTCAAACTTGATAATTCGTTTACTTATCACCATGGAATCCGACAGTGGGTCATCTGTCAAAATTCCTCAACCGGAAGTACCACTTTACTAGTTGGATTTTTTACTTTTTTGCGATTTTCTCAAAAATGGCTCCGACGATTTTCTTTAAACTTCAAACATCAACCACACATACAAAGAACTACAACTTTTATTTGAAACATTTCTCCGGGAAAATGCATTAAAGGCCACTTTTTGGGGAGGGGTGTGGTTAGGTCCATCTAAAGTGCTATTTCAGTTTATTAGACAATTCTGTCATCTAAATAATGTTAATTAGAATTAAATATGTTGATGAAATTCCGAGTTTTGAAAAAATCGGATAACCAGAAGTGCGTTTGCATTACCACTTTACTAAATGATTTTTTTCACTTTTTTGCGATTTTCTCAAAAATGTCTTCGACGATTTTCTTGAAACTAAGTATATAAACTACACATACAATGATCTACAACTTTTGTTTGAAACATTTCTCTGGGAATATTCATTTAAGACACTTTTAGTGGAGGGGTGGGGTTATAGATTTTCTCAAAGTGCTATCCCTAGGTCATATAGCAAATTCTAACATCCAAACATACTGTTAAAATAACTAATGGCCTGCAATGCCGAGTTTCAAAGAAAATTAGTAAACCGGAAGTGCGCTTTTACTGAACAGTTTTTTTTTTTTAAATTTGGTAACACAAACTATAAAATTTGTCAATTATAATTTTGAGAACTGGAGTAAGAGAAAGTTGTGTGAGTGTTTCACACCAGATTTTTTTTTTTTTTAAACATCTATATTTTATTATATTGTCGATGAAACTGTACGAAATTTTGAAATATTGCACCACCACCCCCCACCGATACGTACAATCTTACGATCTTAGAAGAAATTTTTGGATCTGTTTTCGAGAAAAACGTATCACTTCCGGTTAAAGGATTGTGTTACAAATCTTCTTTTCAATATCACTTGTAGTGTATAAAGGGAATAGAAACACGTTTGAACGTTTGAGCGATTGTTTTTGTTTTGTTTTATTTATTTATTTATTTTTTTTGAGAATTTAGGGGTTATCAGTTTGGTGGTTAGGTCATCGTCTATTTCCTATAAAGTGCATTTTCGTTATAATGTAGTTCCCCTCCCCCCTAATTGTCTAATATTCAAGGCTATAAACCGTATATTTAATAAAAGATCGAAGTTAGAAGGAAATTTTTCACTTAGAACTGTCAGATTTTTTTCGTTTTCTAAAGAAACCTTATCTGAGCTCTACTGATGAAGGGCAACCAATATTACCCGAAATCTGATGGAATAAATTTTATATTTCTAGTATGTATTTCTCTGGACTTTGCTGTAATAAAATCTTCTTCCTCTCTTTTATCATCCACTGTTATTAATTTTCTCGTACAATTATAATGGGTATGATGAAGGAGAGAAAATGGTTTGGTTCAGATTAATAAACTAGATATGGCTGAACACTGTATAATGAAAAAGTGACACTGACTGCCTGGACTTTACACTAAAATAATAGAGAATGGTAGAGAGGTAAAGAGTAAGGTAGATGACGCGTTGTGACTGCCGATTATCCACTCGTATATCTCCCGTCGCTGTATGTAAGCAGTTTCTCCCACTCTAGTCCGAGAGGGTGGTCTTGTAATTTTTGTCGCTCTCTCTCTCTCTCTCTCTCTCTCTCTCTCTCTCTCTCTGCCATGGATCCCTCTCTTAGGATCCTATTACATCTGAAAAAGTAACGCTGACTGCCTGGACTTTACACTAAAATAATAGAGAATGGTAGAGAGGTAAACAATAAGATAGATGACGCGTTGTGACTGCCGAGTATACACTGCTATCCCCTCGTATATCTCCCGTCGCTATATTTAAGCAGTTTCTCCCACTCTAGTCCGAGAGAGTGGTCCTGTCATTTCTCTCTCTCTCTCTCTCTGCTATGGATCCCTCTCTTAGGATCCTATTACACAATCAAACCAGATCTCTGCTAAAAACCATGACTTTATGGTTTATTATTTTAGTTAATTGTTTTCTTTTAACGTTTATCTTGATTACTATTATATACGTACTTTAGAAAGATAATAATGTTAAATTATTTCGACCTTGTTATGTTGTTAGATTTGTTTAATGAAGTCTAAATTTCTTATGGTATTTGAATAATTTTTTGTTACTATAGCCTTAGTATATATCTGTCCTCTGTACACAACCTGTAAAGCGTGAAGTTTATCCAATTAAATGAATGTAGGATTTTAAATTTGATAATTGTACATAAATTCGGTGACGGTCTCATATGTTTAAATCCATGAAACTAATATTTGGTATTTCTCTCTTAGTTCTTAGTAAGAGGAAATATTCCGATAGTGTCAAATTTTCGTTATAGAGTTTTCACCGGAAATACACATTTCGAAGTCCCCTGAGTCCGAAAAAGAGGTTTTTAGAAAATGGTCTCTGTATGTGGGTGTCCGTGTATGTATGTATATATGTAAACTGCATAACTCAAAAACGAAATATCGTAGAAAGTACAAACTTAACATTCTGTTTAGGTAATCACCATGCCATCTGACAGAAAGTTATATGTCACAATTCCTAAACCGGAAGTATTACGTTACTGAATGCATTTTTCAATTTTTTTGGCAATTTTGTTTAAGACTGAGTATATCAACTAGAGGCAATAGGTCTACACAACTATTATTTGAAATATTTCTGTAAATTTCTCCACCAACAAAGAAACCTATGGATTTTATTAATTTTATTATACTAACTGTGAGACCTATAATTTTTGTTTAAAACGTTATTCCGAACAAAGTTGATTTGAAGAAATTTTTGCTGGAAGGAGGTGGGGGAGGAGGTTTTGCTTTGCTCAAAAAAGTCATTTTATTTAAATTTAGATTCTCTCGTTGATATAAAATTGAAGATAAGCAAAAATTATGTTTGCAGGAAATTTGTAGTTAGACGGCAGTTTGTAAGAGAAAAGTCGGTGAATGTTTGACACAGCAGCTTTTATCAGTAAATGAATGTAATAATAAGTAATTTATTAAAATTAGAGAAAGTTAAATAATAATGTTTTTTATTAAATAGAAAATATAATATATTAGAGAATATGAAACTAATATTTGGTCACGCTTTTTTTATTTGTGTGTAAAATAATTAGGTCGGATTTATATGGAAATTTTTGCAGTTTTTATTCGTAATTGTAGCAAAAAAAAACATGAACACTTAATAGTCATAGAATCCAATGTAAAAGGCAATGATGTGTTTGATAAACAAGCAGCACAGTGCTTTTGCTATTTTTTTCTTGTAATTGTTTATAATTGGTTAATAAAAAGAAGAGGCCCTTGCCCAAATCACTGCAAAGGAAATTGGACTAGACACTTCTTGATGTCACTTCGAACACATTTTTCCTATTTTATTTATCTGCCCTTATCCATTTCAAAATTTTAAGAAACTTAATCGTATCTAATCATCAGTAAAATTAATGCCTTTTCCAAATTTTTGCATAAGTTTTATGTTTATTCTATGCTTTCATACAGGTCGTAACAACTTTGATGGTAAATATTTGAATTCTTTTTTAACTTTTTAGAATTTTTTATTCTCCATTTATGCAGAAATTGTTAAATAATTTTCATCCTTTTCAATTGTCTTAGATTAGATCAGGACTCAGACACTGCAGCTAATTTTTCCAGGCTTATTGTACCTATCCTTTCAAGTCTAGTATAGGAAACTTGCATATGGACGAGGGCTCCCCCCCCCCCACTAGTTCTTTATGCGATATGTTCGCCGGTCTCATACCACGTGCCAAAGATCTCATATCGCAATCGAACAACAGGTGTGTGGCTATTTCCTCCTTTTCCTGATACAATCTGCACAACAGCTCCAGAGTTGATTAATCCCACGTTGTGAACCACATGCCCCTTATTAATAGCCTTGTTATTAGACAGATCTGACTTCTATTTAGACCTAGGATCTCTTTGGTACTTCTCCTACACGATCTCGTCATAATCTCCTACTATGCCTGCCTTGCCACCGGACTTAACGTCCAGTACCGGTCGTGCTCCCTCTGATCTCAATTGTATTAACATACTATATACAGGAGATGGGACAAAGCCAATCTTACTTGAAGTGACTAGATTGTAGCCTAGATGAGAGCGCAAATTAAATGTTCAACAAATCCCATTAACTTTTGAAATCTAACAAACCTCACAGATTCCTCAGAAAATCTATAAAAAAAAAAAAAAAAAATTTCTTCCGCAACTTGAAGTCTTGTATAGTCCGTATCGAAAAAATTATTTAAAAAAAATCTTATTCTTTATAGACGCACTTCCGGTTGGCAAATTTCCTTCAGCTTTGTGATAATAGATAAAGCTTTTAATGTACCTTTAATGTTAAATAGACTTTTTAGAACCATAATACTACTGGGTTTCACTTTAAAAGAAAGGTTCATTCCTTATTTTTTTCCCACCAAAAATGAATTTTTCAAGGAAAATGTTTCAAATAAAAGTGATAGGTATTTGTATGTGTAGGTAGAATACCAAATTTGAAGAAAATTGGTGGAGTTATTTTTGAGAAAATCGCTGGGGAAAAAAAAAAAAAAAAACGAAATTAAGGCGCACTTCTGCTTAGTGGATTTTGTCCAGAACATTTCATTCAGATGCTGTGATGGAAAACATCAATGGAAAAACATGTGGGAGATTCTGCGAATTTTCGTTTTTTGCGACGCAGAGAGAGAGAGAGAGAGAGAGAGATCATTCACTAAGAAACTCATGAGACCTCACATAACATGTATTTCCGGTGAGAAAGTACAAATGTTTTTATTGAATGCTCTCTCTGCTCCTTACCATTCTGTATTTTTATATGACGGTAAGGAGGAAGAATGAGAGACTGAGAAATGTAACTCCAGAACTTTTGCATATTTATTTTTTTGCACCTGCAAAGAAAATTCGTTAAAAATATTTTAACAAAAAACTATTTTACCGAAGATTTTTGTGTAACACTTGAGTTTAACTTTTTTCTCTTTAATATTCTTCTTTTTCCGTGTTCGGAAACAGAGAAGATTTCGATTTGATATCTGAAGCAGGATTTTCTTAGACTGCTCTCGAAATTTTCATTGTATTATAATCCATAGTTTTTCCAGTTAGCTGAGGAAAACTAATTGTTTGGAAAAAAAAATTCAAGTTTTGTAATTAAATTTGTCAAATAAAAATCGCATTGAGAGAAAAACTATTTGTTAGAAATCAGATTTAGTTAAAGAAAAATTATACGTAGAATAATATAACTTATAAGATTTATAGTATAATAACAATGTTACTAAGGAATAAATTGAATAAATCTAATTAATAGAAATGAAAATTAGCAAGAAACTAGTGAATTAGGTGGTGGTGGTGGAGGTGAGGTAGAGATGTTCTTTGTGAAATATAACAAGATGGTTCAGTCCGTTACAAAAACATATTCCCTGTCACGTTTCTAGCCAGTCGGTAGAGGGGGGTATAATCAATTTTATTTATTGAATTTGTTATCCGCCATCTGGATAATACAGTTGAATGTAATAAATTTTAATTAATTAGAACTACATATAAAATTTGTTTGTTAGTTAATCAACTGTTCAACATTTTATATCTAGAAAATTAAAGCTTGTTAAATTGACTTTTTTTAATAATAAATATTAACTAAAGTAGTCATAAAATGTGAATTTCTAAAAAGTGATTTGTTGTTGGTTAACAAATGGCGTTATCGTTTTTACTTTCTCTTATTCCTGGTAAGAGATTCTTGCTGTCTTCAAGATACTCGTACATGAATGGGAGAATCTTAACTATGTGAAAACTGCTTTTTTGAGGGCAGCATAACCTTCCTCCTCCTCCTCCAAAACTCCCATAAATGAATTTCTGGGAACACTAATTAAAAAAATAAAAAAAGTGATAGGTCTCCGTATTTATTGGTTAGCATAACAAATTTAATGAAATTTATTCCGTTAGTGTCTTTTTGGAGAAAGTCGCAAACAACAATTGCTTAGTAGTTGCACTTCCTGTGTGTGATCCACAATATTCATCCAAATCGGAATTTTACCATCACATTTTATTGTAATTAATATTATTATAGATACAACATTTTACGAGGTTAACATTACCTCCCCCTACTCGCAAAAATGTATAGCTAATATTCCAAGATTTAAGAAAATAGTTCGAGAAAATTGCACACAAAAAAAACAGAAAAATCCATTCAATAAAACTTCCGGTTACTCCGGTTATGTTACTTCCGGTTTGATCAAACCTTATTGCTAGTATTAAAACTAATTATCAAGTTTGTACTTTTTTGCGATTTTCCGTTTAGCAGTTATGTTGACTACACACACACACACACACACACACACAAACACACACAGGGTGACCAGTTCGATCAAATTCTATCAACCGGAAGTGTGACTTTACTGAATTTTTTTTTAGCTTGTCGTGATTTTTTCGATAACAGCTTCAACAAGATTTTCTTCAACTTAGTATACTGTTTACAGATAAAAATATCATTTTTATTTGAAATATTTTTCTGGAATTTGGGTGGGGGGGTTTCGATCAAATTCTATCAACCGGAAATGGGACTTTACTGAACTTTTGTTTAGCTTTTCGTGATTTTTCTCAAAACAGCTTCAACAAGATTTTCTTCGAACTTAGTATACTGTTTACAAACTAAAATATCATCATTTTTATTTGAAATATTTTACTGGAATTTGGGTGGAGGTTTCGATCAAATTCTATCAACCGGAAGTGCGACAACTGAAATTTTTTTTTTTTTAGCTTTTCGTGATTTTTCTCGAAAACAGCTTCAAAAAGATTTGCTTCAAACTTAGTATACTGTTTACAAATAAAAATGATGTTTACAAATAAAAATATCATTTTTATTTGAAACATTTTTCTGGAATTTGGGGGGTATAGTTTTTGGAATAACAGTAGCGTTAAGCAGAATACCACTTCCCACAATACCTCTACAATACCACTTCCCACAATATCACTTCAATACAGTGTTTGGTTCTTTTACCTATATAATATTAATATAAATTAGAAGTATTACTAAAATTCCAAATTTGAAGAAAAGCGGTTAACCGGAAGTGTGACTTTTTACAGAATAGGTTGTTGTGTTTTTAGGATTTTATTCGAAAACGATTTTCTGTAATACGAGGCGTCCAGTAAGTAAGTGTACTGAATTTTTGTAGCTTACAAAAATTTTTATTTGAACAAAAAAATTACCTGGTTACATTAGTACATATGTAAGCTATTTTTCGACATAGCCACCATTCCTCTCAATGCAGGTGGTGAACCGGGGTATTAATTTTTTGTTGCCTTCCTCGAAGTAGTTTCCCGCCAACCCCTTCGTCCGCTTCTCCACCTCCCCTTCACCTCCTCGTCGGTTGAAAACCTTTTTCCACCCATGTGCAGCTTCAGGGAGGTAAAGAGATAGTAATCTGAAGGTGCTAGGTCTGGGGAATGCGCGGGATGGTTCAGGACATCCCATTTAAACGAGGCAAGCAGTTCCTTCGTGGCGTTGGGCGTGTGTGGTCTGGCATTGTCGTGCAGCAGGCAGACTCCCTTTGTCAGCATGCCTCTCCTTTTGTTCTGAATCGCCCTCCGCAATTTTTTTAGGGTCTCACAGTATCTTGCAGAGTTGATGGTCTCCCCTTGAGGCATATATTCAATTAAAATTATGCCTTGACAGTCCCAAAACACGGATGCCATGATTTTCTTGGCTGAAATTGTGGTTTTGAACTTTTTGGCGGAGGGTGAAGAGGTGTGACGCCACTGTTGAGACTGCCTTTTGGTTTCAGGTGTGTAGTGTGCAACCCAAGTTTCATCTCCAGTAATGATGGAGCGGAGAAATTCATCTCCATGGAGTTTGTAGCGTCTCAAAAACTCGTGCCCATTTCACACTTGGCGGGAGATTGGATTGACATTTTTCACGAAACGTATTGACGTGTCGACAGTTCTCAACGTACTGAACTCGAACCGGTCTCGTTGCGGAGGGGAGGAATCAGGCTACATGACAGTGTAGCCAACATGTCGAAAACAAAATCCCTCCGGCCGTGAGAGCCTCAGTACACTTATTTACTGGACATGCCTCGTATTTGGAATGCTTGCTACATTAGATAGAAACGTATCACTTTTATTTGAAACATTTTTCCGAAATGTATTTAGGTGATTTACTGTGGAATCTGAGACGTTAACATTCAAATATGTTTGTTCATTATTGGCGCTCTCTACATTGTAATCATTCTCTGCCTGCCTCTATTGGCACCAACTTGATATTTATGTTAGGAAAGGTTTAAAGAAAAAGGTGTAAATATTTCACACCAGATTTAACAAATAAAAATGTTAAATATTGATCTTGTTCATAATGTTATTTGAATTATATTATTGTATAACAGCTAAGCCCATTGTGTTGTAATAATATTTTATTAAATTAGATCAAGTTTGCAGTTCATAAGTCGTTATTTAACACCTCTATTTTAATAATAATTATTTTCTTTATTTTGTATTTAATATAAACTGCAAAGAAAGTATGATGAAGCCATATTTATTTTAAACATCTGTTGACTTTTGTTAGGTTTCTTCTACTTTCTTTATGTCATTTGATTTTTGCCTTTGGGCATGGGGGTCGTACAGACAAGATGTGGGCGGGGCATGGCTCCAGAAGACTGTCAGGTGTTATTATTACTATCCGTTAGTATTTCTCTACAAATTTCTTTATTTTTTTTTATTTATTTATTTTTTTTGTTATACCCATAACTAATTAAATTATATCACTATATACATATATATAAATAAAAAATGGTTTAACCTTGGCGATTTGTGAAGGTCATGATATATTACAATCAGGTGTTTTAATTAATGTTTTTGCCTAAAATCGCATAAATAACTCTTGATTTCTCTTCTTATATTTATTTATTTAAATATTAAAAGTTCCCTTCTTCTTCTAGACATTAAAACATATTTATTTCACTAGATATACACTTCATAACGATTTTCATTCTTTTGGAATATATATTTGAAAAATTATTTTGGGAAATATTGGAATGTTTTTTTGGATTTTGTTGAAATCTACTAAATAACGATTTCCTTTAAAATAAGAATGCTAACAGCACAGATAAAAAAATCCTATCACCTTCAGACATATTTCCGAAGAAATTGATTTCATTTAAGATCTGTGGGATTTGTGGCATTATAATTTCAAGTGCTATTATAGGGTTGGTTCTCCTTTCTGATAGGGTGTTGGTTCACTCCTACAGAGTTAGGTTGCCTTCTAGGGAAGATTGGTTAACCCTGGCTCCGTCTGGGGTGTGCTATACGGACGGTTCCAGGATGGATGGTAGGTCTGGGGGGCTGCCGTCTATTTTGAGACGGGACACCATTTGGCGGTGCCTCTTGGTGAGTGGGTCACCGTTTTCCAGGCAATTCTTTGTTATATTTTGTATGAGAGGGTGCCTAACACTAATTTAAAGGGTGTTTGTATCTGCTCGGACAGCCAAGCTGCATTTGAAGGCGCTTAGTTCATGTGTCTTCACTTCCAGATTGGTGTTGGAATGTTCTAAAAGACTGGAAGTTCTTTCTTCAGTGAAGGATGTGCTTCTGGTCTGGGTTCCAGGTCACATGGGAATTTTTGGGAATGATGAGGTGGATAGGTTTGCAAAATTAGGCGCCTCTCTTTCTTTCATTGGTCCCGAGCATGCTGTTGGTGTGTCTTCTGGAACATGGCTGTCAGGCTTCCAGACATGGATGACCTCACAGCCACTCATCCTTATGGATGAATGGATGAGTGCAGCGGTTTGTCGGCAGTCTAAGATGCTCATTGGGGGTCCGGACGGAGCTTTGAGAGTCGGTGTCTTTCACGGACCTCTCTCAGGTATCTGGTTGGCTTCCTCACTCGGCATTGTGGTTTAAGGAGACGTCTCTATACAATGGGATTCATGCCAGACCCCTTTTGTAGAGTTTATGAGACGGAGGAGGAAACACCCATGCGTCTAATGACGAATTGTTTGGGTTGTGAAGAGATTAGGTTTAGGACCGTCGGCCGGAATAGGATATCGGTAGAGGATCTTAAGCGATGTCCTTTTAAGGTTTTGGTCCGATTTGTTCGGTCTGTGGTAAAACTTAGATAGGTAAAACCTGGGCCTGGATTTTTGTTCCAGACCCAGTAGTTGTTATTCTTCAGGAGTAGCTATATCGACCCAGGGAAGCTTTGGAAAGCGTAGGGTTTTGTCTTCCTCTTTCTTGAATAATAATAATAATAATAGTAAAATATGTCAATGACAAATGAGACATATTTTACTATTATTACAGTAAAATACATGACAAATGAGTAAATATATATAATAATGACTTGAAGTTAAAAGAAACTTTATCATTTTATATACTCGTTATAATTATAATAACAGTTTGTAAGAGAAAGTTGTGTGAGTGCTGTTGCTGCAGTAGCTTAGCGCGTTGAACACTCTTGTTTACTCTTGGATTATCTCCTTTCAATAATCTCGAAGTGAACCCACCGTCACCTTAATCATTAAAAATAATTGAGAAAAAAAAAGAACCTTTGAAGAAGAAAAATGTTTACATTTGATGGACATTATATGAATGATATTACTTTATGAATTTGTTAAAATGAAAATGAAATATGAAGATTTTGCAAATTGTTTAGATTTTCTTCAAAATTTCATAAATATATATATGTATATACACATAATGATAAATTTATCATATTATTTGTTGTTTGATGATCATATTTTGCGACGTTAGATATGAAAAATATTTCATTCTTGGGGGAATCCAAATACGCATTTAAGATAGCCTTTCCTTTTTTTTTTTATTTATTTATTTGTTTATTTATTTTTAAAACATTTTTTATTGCACACATTTATCAGTTTTAAAGTTGCTTAGTCAAAAAAAAAAAAAAAAAAATGTATGGTAATATTTTTGAATAATAAATTTGCTTTATTAATTTATTAAATAAAATGTAATTAAATTAATTTTATTCAATATAGCGTGATAAAATTTAACTGGATGGATTTTTCAATTCTTGGTTGCGATTTTATAGAAATTGGTTTCAACGATTTTTCAGTTAACTTTGTTTGCTTATTTTATTTGTAACATTATTCTGAATTTTTTTTTTTTTTTAGGTGCGGTTCTTTGGAATGGGCGGATAGACTTAATTTATTTATTTATTTATTATATTTTTTATCAACAAACGGCGTAAGCCTTATGGTTGAAGTCATTACATGTGATACATACAGTGATACATAAATATAATAATAGTAAAATAATACATGCTCATTTAATAGTAAATCTTCAAATAATGCAAAAATGTTTCTTGAAAAGTCCAGACGCCATTTGGAATATATCACTACATCACTAGGAATATATTCATTCCATGACCTGCATATTCTACAAATGACGTCAGCGTTGAACAGCGCATTAGTCTTAACGGCAGGGACCACGAAATGCGAAGTACGGCGCAAGCAGCGAGGTGGTACATGAA
The DNA here is from genome assembly GCA_011037195.1 of Triatoma infestans. NCBI lineage: Eukaryota > Metazoa > Arthropoda > Insecta > Hemiptera > Reduviidae > Triatoma > Triatoma infestans. The sequence continues at coordinate 110,398 of JAAEAF010007227.1, forward strand.
AAGGAATGGCAGCAAGTAGCTCCATGCAATCAATTTCGCCATTCAAGAGCTTCTTCAAGAATAAAAGACCAGCATTACGTCTTGTAGACTCTAAAGAGCAGAAATGAGTAGCACCGCTGGGTAACCTTTTGTTAAAAATCCTGATGAAACGGTTTTGTATAGCTTCCAGTCTAACTATATCCATCTTAGTGTAAGGACACCAAATCAACGACGCGTACTCAAGAAGGCTTCTAACGTATGCATTGTACACAGTTAGCACCGCTTTGGGATCTCTAAGGTCACGAGTGTGCCTTATTACAAAACCCAGTGCTCTCGATGCTTTCCTACAAACATATTCAAACTGTTTCATGAAAGAGAGGTCATGACTGAGAGTAACTCCTAAATCCTTCACGTTACGAGTCCTCTCCAATGGTTTGCCATCAATGAGGTACTGATATGTATGATATAAAAGTCTTTTTGCGATAAAAAGAAATGACTTGGCATTTTTTAACATTAAGCTCCATGCCATTACTGCAGCACCAGTCAGAAACAATGCGGAGGGTAGCTTGAATTATAATGCAGTCCGACTGGGAAGCAACTTTATGGAAGAACTTCAAGTCATCCGCGAATGCAAGTACCTCAACATATTCGATATTGTAAGGCAAAAACCTTCCATCTGTGTAATATTAATGAGAAATAAAATATTTTACTAAATTACGTGCTTGAAAACATTTATTAACCTATAGTACGAATTTTCTGGATGATCTTTTTAGTTTCCAGAATTTTCTCGAGCAACAACAACACATGAGTGGGAGTTTAGTTACATTTGTTAAACAACCTAATCATTCTATGTCTGTGGAGTTTTGTTTGAACTGTTATATGGGATAATTGATTTTAGGGAGTTGCTGGGACAGCTGGGATTGTTACGTTACCCTCCAAAAATACAATCAATAATATTATTATCAAAAAAAAATTTTAAAGTTTAAATAGAAGATAAAAAATTTCAGAAAAGGAAATTCTGTTGAGTGTTTCAACAATTATTCACACTTTTTACAAATTTTCTCTTACTACTTTAGTGAAGAAGAGGTAGTATTGTGATCGTGACAAATTTTTGGAAATTTGAGTTACCACCGGAAATATATGTTTTGAAGTCCTTCAAATACGAACAAAATGTTTTTAACGAATGATGTGGACAGAGAATATCTCAAAAACAAAAAAAAATGAATCTTAAACATGATATTTCGTTTAGGTATAATCGTTGCATTCGACATGAAGATTTTAGGAATAGAGTGAATCTCGATTCGTCTGTGAATAAAACACGCGTCTCCATTCTTGTACTGTCCAATTGACATGTTCACGAGAATATTGAAGTCTGGCCAACTCTATTGGGCTCTGGGTAGTAACGGCTCTCCTAAAAGCCAAGTTGTGGCTTCATTCAACCTTCTTCTAACTGTCCGCTACTTGAAATGTTGACATCACGGACAGAAGCGATCAACTGTCGTAATTAATTGCTGGTAGTGACAAACTGTTTCGTTAGACATTTAGCTGAATCAATCTCTCATCTGTCCGAGTTGTACTTCTAGCGTGGCCTGTAACTTTGACGTCGGGAGTAGCTACCAGTCTCCTCCCTATGGCATGCTAAAATTCTTGACACAGTGGATTGGTTCATTCTCAGTCTCAGAGCAATTGTTGCTTGATTTAGCCCTTCCACATGTAATGTCATCACACGTAGTGCAATTTCTTCCGAGTAATTACCATGAAGAGGCATGTTAAGATAAAAAAAATAAAAAAATAAAATAAAGAACTGATAAGAAAAAAATAAACAAAAATGTGTAAAAGAGAAGAGAAATTACGACAATCAGTGAATGTGAAGAACTGGGATTATTATTGTATTTTCAAGAGTTCAGAGAATTTAGTCATTTAAAAACATAAACAAATGGTTTACATTCTTATTTCTTCTTGGATCACAGTTCATATACAACGAATGTATAAAAAAAAAAAAAATACAGTAATGGACTGCAACTTCACATTACATCATTTTGAAATTTTATGCAAAACTTGTGTCTAGCAGTTTAGTATTAAAAGTGTATTGGAGAAAGGAGCTTTCAGTGATTTCATTAAAAGAAGAAAGAAAAATCTGGTGTGAAACACTCACACAAATTTTCTCTTTCAATTGTAATTGACAAATGTTATAGTTTCTGTACCAATATAACGAAATTCGTCGAAAACTGAAAAACTGTTCTCAGTAAAAGTGCACTTCCGGTTTACTAATTTTCTTAAAACTTGTAATTTTGGCCATCTATTTATTTTTGTATTGTATGATATTTTGTTTGTATGATAGAATTGTGTGATCAAATATGATACCACTTTAGAGGAAAGGAGTAACCCCTCCTCTCCCCAAAAAGTGAGAAATGTTATATATAAAAGAGATCTTTGTATGTTTAGTTTATATTCGAAGTTTCAAGAAAATCGTCAGAACCATTTTTGAGAAAATCGAGAAAAAGTTAAAAAATCATTTAGTAAAGTGTTGAAACAAACGCACTTCCGGTTATCCGATTTTTTCAAACTCGCAATTTCAACAACATATTCAATTCTAATTAACATTATTAAGATGACAGAATTGTCTAATAAACTGAAATAGCAGTTAGGATGAAAACCTAACCCATCCCTCGCTCTAAAATGAATTTTCCCGGAGAAATGTTTCAAATAAAAGTTAATAGCTCTTTCTATGTGTAGTTGATATACCAAGTTTAAAGAAAATCGTCGGAGCCATTTTTGAGAAAATCGCAAAAAAGTAAAAAATCTAACTAGTAAAGTGGTACTTCCGGTTGAGGAATTTTGACAGATAACGTAAGTGTCAGATCCCACGGTGATGCCTAAATGGAATATCAAGTTTTAACTTTCTATGGTTTTTCGTTTTTGAGCTATGTTGTTCACATACGCACAGACCATTTGCTAAAAACCACTTTTTGGACTCAGGGGACCTCAAAACGGATATTTCCGGTGAAAACTCGATATCGAAAATTTGACCGATTACAATACTTCCTCTTATTAGGAGTAAGAGAAAGTACAAAAAATGTTTGCTACGAAATACTCGCAGGACATTCTCTTGCTGCTGATAAAATAAAATTATGTATGAAACGTCAGATTTTCTTTTAACTTCCAATTTTATTTATTTGTCATAATATAAATATAGATGGGGGGAGGGGGGGATGTGTTCTTACTCAGACAGGTAAAATAGAAGTGATTATATAGTCAACAACACTGCGTTGTACCAACTCTATAAAAACATTCTGAAATTTTACGCCACATATTCCACAGTATTACCTGAAATAATTTCCTTTTTTTTTTCGAAAAATATTACAAATAAAGTGATACTTTATATTTGTGCAGTTAGGATTTCTAGTTTAAACGAAATGGTTATAGTAATTTTCGAGATTTATTTATTTTTTTTAATCTTTATTTATGCTACAATTAGCACGATAAATGCTATAAGTAACATATTCCAGCAATGCTTCTAATTTATATTAATATTATTTAGTTTGTTGAACCATACATTGTCCTGAAATGGTAGAGGAAAGTTTAACACTAATGTTCCCCCAGGATCCCACATAAAAGCAAAATGTTTAAAAATAATAATGATAGATATTTTTTGGTTATGTAAGATAGTATTCGAAGTTTACAAAAAAATTGTTGGAGCTGTTTTCGAGAAAAATCACGAAAAACTGTGGCGGTAGGGGGGGGGATTCAATGAAGTCGCACTTCCAATTTTTGGATTTTGCCCGAAATCTTCGTGTTAGAGACAAGTTTTTGAGCTTCCAGTGAATTTTTCATTTTCGTACTCAAGTGACTTAAAAATTGTATTTCCGGTGAATAGTTAATTTAATAAAAATTTGTGACGACCACACTAATTCTTCTTCTTAGTGGGAATAAGAGAAAGTAAAAAAAAAAATCTGGTGTGAAACACTCACACAACTTTCTCTTACTCCAGTTCTCAAAATGATAATTGACAAATTTTATAGTTTGTGTACCAAATTTAATGAAATTCGTCGAAAACTGAAAAAACTGTTCAGTAAAAGCGCACTTCCGGTTTACTAATTTTCTTGAAACTTGGAATTTCAGCCATCCATTTATTTCTAACTAATTATGTTTGGATGATAGAATTGTATAATCAACTAGGATAGCACTTTAGATGAAAATCTAACCCTACCCCTCCCCTAAAAGTGCCCTTAAAAGAATTTTCCCAGAGAAATGTTTTAGATAAAAGTTGTAGATCTTTGCATGTTTAGTTTATATACGAAGTTTCAAAAAAATCGTCGGAGCCATTTTTGAGAAAATTGCGAAAAAGTGAATAAATCATTTAGTAAAGTGGTAAAGTAAACGCACTTCCGGTTATCCGATTTTTTCAAACTCGGAATTTCAACAACATATTTAATTCTAATTAACATTATTTAGATGACAGAATTGTGAAATCAACTGAAATAGCACTTTAGATGGAAACCTAACCCTACCCCTCCCCCAAAAGTGCCCTTCAGAGCATTTTCCCGGAGAAATGTTTCAAATAAAAGTTGTAGCTCTTTGTATGTGTGGTTGATGTTTCGAGTTTAAAGAAAATCGTCGGAGCCATTTTTGAGAAAATCGCAAAAAAGTAAAAAAATCTAACTAGTAAAGTGGTACTTCCGGTTGAGGAATTTTGACAGATAACGTAGTGTCAGATCCCACGGTGATGCCTAAATGGAATATCAAGTTTTAACTTTCTATGGTTTTTCGTTTTTGAGCTATGTTGTTCACATACGCACAGACCATTTGCTAAAAACCACTTTTTTGGACTCAGGGGACCTCAAAACGGATATTTCCGGTGAAAACTCAATATCGAAAATTTGACACATTACAATACTTCCTCTTACTAGGAGTAAGAGAAAGTAATAAGCTACTATCATTATAATTTAATAATCATGTAATTTAATTGGAAAAAAAATTAAATAAAAACCTATTATTTATTAATGAGTGATCCTTATTTCAAGTATTTTACCTTGGGACTTACCTGATATGATTCAACATCGTGTACTTTCCCAGTATCATTATTATCATCATCATCGTCATCATCATCATCATCATCTCTTAGTATCATTAATTTCACAAGTGAAATAGAATTAAGTATTGCGTTAATTGATTAAAAGAATAAGTCATTCATTCTTTTCATTCAGACAGAGTTATGTAAGTAATTAAGTTAAGTTCAAGAATTTGCATCACTTTGATATGTACCTAATGAAAGATTATAGAAAAATATTTTTTTTTTTTTTTTTTTTACAAAAAAAGTACGGCACAAATAAGGGGGATAATTTGTCGTTGAATAAAAAAAGTATTGCGTATGTGGAGTATTGCGTATATTGCGTATTATTTATGATATATATTTGTGTTAGCCATCAAGAAAAATTACATTTTTTTGGGAAAATATTTGAAATAAAAATAATAGATTATTAATTTTTTTTAGTTAGTTGGCAGAATTTAAAGAAAATTTTATAGTTCAATCACCACTTCCGGTTCGTGGAGTTTGCCCAAAACCTTGTCATCTGCGGGGGGTGGTGGTACTTAACTGTAATATCAAGTTTGAGGCTTCCTGGGGATAGTTTTCTTATTAAAATTATTCAAAACCCTAAGTGAACAATAATGCACAGTATTTATACTAAAAAAAAAGAAAAAAATCTGGTGTGAAACACTCAGACAACTTTCTCTTACACAAAAGTTCTCAAAATTATAATGGACAAATTTTATAGTTGGTGTACCAAATTCATCGAAAACTGAAAAAACTATCCAGTAAAAGCGCACTTCCAGCTTATAATTTTCTTGAAACTCGGAATTTTGGCCATCTATTTAATTCTAATTAATTTTGTTTGGATGATAGAATTTGTATAATCAACTATGATAGCACTTTAGAGAAAAACATAACCCCACCCCACCTCTAAAAGTGCCCTTAAATGAATTTTCCCGGAGTAATGTTTCAAATAAAAGTTGTAGCTGTTAGTATTTGTAGTTGATATACCAAGTTTGAAGAAGATTCGTTGGAGCCATTTTTGAGAAAATAGCAAAAATGTAAAAAAAAAAACTAGTAAAGTGGTACTTCCGGTTGAAGAATTTTGACAGATGACCCACTGTAGGATTCCATGGTGATAACTAAACGGAATATCAAGTTTCAACTTTCTACGATTTTTCGTTTTTGAGCTATACTGTTCATATACACACACAGAGAGACCATTTGCTAAAAACCACTTTTTTGGACTCAGAGGACCTCAAAACTGATATTTCCGCTGAAAACTCAATATCGAAAATTTAACACTAGGAGAGTAAGAGAAAAAGAAATAAATAAACTCACGCATTATACTGTATTCTCCATCAAGTGATTAATTCTAATAAAAAACTTAAAATTTAGAGGAGCATTATTCGTCCAAGAGTTGACTGAAAAGAGAAACCAGTTTCAAAAACATAAAATAAAATAGTACAATCTCTTTAGTATAGTTCATGTTTTTACTGTCTAATAAATTTTGGTCATGTTCGCCATCTTTGATGATTTTGTTCAGACAGTCTAGCCCAAACTATAAGATAACTCCTAAGTTGGCAATCAACGTATTAATGATGATATTAGAAGTTTCTTTTAATTAGGTCGATAAATTGATTATTGTCAAATAGCTGAAATGGAATTATAGTAGGTCACAGATTAAATATTGGATGAAGAATAAATAGCTTAATTAATTGAATTTGCCAGTTTGATCCTTTGAGTTGGTTCCACCCCCCACCCCCTATTTTATAAACCTCAAAAAGAATATTTAATTTCAATCAATATTCTTTGATAGGATTAATTTGCTTTTCTTTTTTTAATTTATTTATTATATTTTTTTTAAGTTATAGACAGTTTAAAAAACATTGTTAGCTAAATTGAATCTATAAATTACGCGTTGAAGCAGCAGCAATAGGACCGTACCAATTTAATGTTAAGACGCAGTTCAGGCTGTCTTGTTAGGAGAAGCTCACTCCATAACAGTAATACCAAGGGTTACTGAACTTGTCCATCTCCTGTCTCTGCACTCCTTATGTCTTTCAAAACATACTCTCTTGATATATATCTGTATTATGAAAATATAAAGAGAGAATTGATATTATTATTTATTATATTATATTATATAATTACGTAAATATACTAAATGCAATCATTATTTAAAATATTATTGTGTTCATTTAGAATTAGGCAATTTTTAACAATTTGTACTTCCTCTTCCCCAATGCACCGGAAATACATGTTTTGAAGTCTCCAGTATATGAGGAAAATGTTTTTAAGAGATGATTTCTAATTTGTGTTGGTAAATAAAATATGTAGAAAATGAAAATTGATAGGTGATAGATTCTATGGTAGAAATTCTGTTGTTCTGTTGTTAAGCTTCTTACTTTCTCTTACTCCTAGTAAGAGGAAGCATTGTAATCTGTCAAATTTTCGATATCGAGTTTTCACCGGAAATATCCCTTTTGAGGTTCCTGAATGAAAAAAAGTGGTTTTTAGCAAATGGTCTGTGGGTGTGTGTGTGTGTGTGTGTGTGTGTATGTGAACAGCGTAGCTCAAAAACGAAAAACTATAGAAAGATGAAACTTGATATTCCGCTTAGGTAGGTATATCACCATGGGATCTGACAGTACGTTATCTGTCCAAATTCATCAACCGGAAGTGCCAGATTTACTAGTTGGTTTTTTTACTTTTTTGGTTTTTCTCAAAAAGGGCTCCAACCATTTTCTTGAAACTTCCTATATCAACTAAACATACAAAGATCTAAAACTTTTGTTTAGAACATTTCTCTGGGAAAATTCATTTAAGGGCACTTTTAGGGGTTCATGTTTTTCTCTAAAGTGCTGTCATATTTGATTATACAATTCTATCATCCAAACAAAATTAATTAGAAATAAATAGATGGCCAAAATTCCAAGTTTTAAGAAAATTAGTAAGCCGGAAGTGCGCTTTTACTGAACATTTTTTTCAGTTTTCGACGACTTTGGTTATATTTTGTACACAAACTATAACATTTTGAGAACAAAATAAGCTAGAGAAAGTAAGTAAAGAGAAAGTTGTGTGAGTGTTTCACACCAGATTTTTTTTCTTAGAGTACCACTTTAGTTATTTGTACGGTACTACTGCATTCATATCATTTTTCATTTCTCTCTGGCTGCCAATTTATTGAAATTCAATTTTAAGGCTAACTTGAATATGAAAAAATGCGTGTGTTTTGTGTGCATGCTGCCCAGTAAAACTCAAACTAGCGGCAAATCACAGAGAGCTGAAACTTGATATTTCGTTTTTAGATTCTGTCAGAGGAAAGGACAAAAAAAAAAAGTTTTTGTCAAAAATCAGTCCAACCGGAAGTAACCACTTTACTTATGGACTATTTTTTTCTTCAGATTTCTGAGATTTCCTCAAAAACGACTGTAAAAACATTGTATATACACCACATTAAAGTAGATATATCACTTATAAAAATTCATTTTAGATATTTTGAAGGAACGTGTGACTAATAACTCTTCATTAATTGGAAACTCTATATATTGTACAATTTAATCATTCTCTGCCTACCTCTGTCAGTAGGTTGTCACTTCCCCACCCCACCGACTGGATATTTATGCTGTGACATATGAGCCAAATTTGGAATTTATAGAAATTTCGTCATTTTATATATAACTGTATTAATTGGATTAAGAGAAAATCGTGTGCCTAGTTCACACCAGATTGTTTATTTTTTTAGATTCTGTCAGAGGAAAGGACAAAAAAAAAAGTTTTTGTCAAAAATCAGTCCAACCGGAAGTAACCACTTTACTTATGGACTATTTTTTTCTTCAGATTTCTGAGATTTCCTCTTACTCCTAGTAAGAGGAAGTATTGTAATCGTGCCAAATTTTCGATATCGAGTTTTCACCGGAAATATCCGTTTTGAGGTCCCCTGAGTCCAAAAAAGTGGTTTTTAGCAATGGTCTGTGTGGTGTGTGTGTGTCTGTGTGTGTGTGTATGTGTGTGAACAGCATAGCTCAAAAACGAAAAATCGTAGAAAGCTCAAACTTGATATTCCGTTTAGGTATCTCCATGGAATCTGACTGTGCGTGATCGTCAAAATTCCTCAACCGGAGTACCACTTTACTAGTAAGTTTTTTTTACGTTTATGCGTTTTTCTCAAAAATGGCTCCAACGATTTTCTTTAAACTTGATATTATCAAATACATATACAAGGAGCTACAACTTTTATCTGAAACATTTCTTTGGGAAAATTCATTTAAGGGCACTTTTGGGGGAGGGGTGGGGTTAGGTTAACCTCTAAAGTGCTATTTCAGTTTAATACACAACTCGGTCATTTAAATAATGTTAATTAGAATTAAATATGTTGTTGAAATTCCGAGTTTGAGGAAAATCGGATAACCGGAAGTGCTTTTGTTTCTTTACTAAATGATTTTTTCACTTTTTCGCGTGTTTCTCAAAAATGGCACCGACGATTTCATTGAAACTTCATATATAAACTAAACATTTAATGAACTACAACTTTTATATAAAACATTTCTCTGGAAAAATTCATTTAAGGGCACTTTTAGGAGAGGGGTAGGGTTATAGCTTCCTCTAAAGTGGTATCATACTTGATTATACAACTCTATCATGCAAATGAAATTAATTAGAAATAAATAGATGACTAAAATTCCGAGTTTAAAGGAAATCAGTAAACCGGAAGTGCGCTTTTACTGAATAGTTTTTTCAGTTTTCGACAAAATTCATTAAATTTGGTGCACAAATTATAAAATTTGTCAATTACAATTTTGAGAATCGGAGTAAGAGAAAGTTGTGTGAGTGTTTCGCACCAGATTTTTTACTATTGTTTTGTTTAAGCTTTCGTGATATTAATGTATTTATCATTTATTTACCACCGCTGAGAGTTTTCTATTTAGCGTCCATCAAATGGGTCGATGAGACCTTGTAAAGTTTATCATGAAACTTTTAGACTTTGTTTTTTTATTTCAATTAAAGGGTTTGCGTGTAATGCCGAGGTTAATATTGGTGGATGAGCAAATTTTGGTACAATTAAGTAAATTTTATTCGATATTGCAGATATAGGAGATCTTTGATTAAATTTCACTGTATTTCTTAGAATAATAAAGAGAAAATTAATATAGTTATTTATCCAATTTGTCTTAATCTTTTCTAGAGTAGGACCAAAATGAAATTATTATGGAACAAAGAATAATATGGAAAGAGAAATGGTTCTCTTAGAAATTGCTAAAGTTGATAGGTTTTCTTGCATTTTAGTTGCATAATTAGTGAAATAATTAGTATAATACCTTGGATTGAAATTATTAGAGCATTTTACACAATTCCTCAACCATGGATAACGATTTCTACGGTTAAAATTAGATTTTTATAGTTTTTGATTCTAACTAAATAAAACTTTATTTTTTTTTACTTTCTCTTATTCCTCTGGTAAGAGGAAGTATTTGTAATAGTGACAAATTTTTTCGATATCGAGTTTTCACCGGATATCCGATTTGAGGTCCCGTGAGTCCAAAAAAGTGGTTCTTAGAAAATAGTGAGTGTGTAAATAGACAGTTCAGTTCAAACTTGAAATTCCATTTAGGTATCACTATGGGATCCGACATTAGTTTATATGTTAAAATTCATCAACCGGAAGTACCACTTTACTGAATGTTTTTTTCCACTTTCTGCAATTTTCCCACAAACGGTTCCGACGATTTTCTTTAAACTTGTTATAATATCAACTACCCATATCAAAATTTACAACCTGTATTTGAAGACATTTCTCTGGAAAAATTCATTTAAGGGCACTTTTGCGGAAGGATGGGGGGTTAGGTTTTCTTCTAAAGTGCTATTTCAGTTTACTTTACAATTCTGTCATCTAAATAATATTAATTTTAGAATTAAATATGTTGTTGAAATTCCGCGTTTGAGAAAAATCGGATAACCGGAAGTGCGTTTTTACTGAAATGTATTTTACAGTTTTCTGATATTTTTTTGGAACTCCATCAATTTTCTTTGAACTAGAAATGTGAACTACACATATAAAGAAGTAAAACTTTTATTTGAAAGAAACATTTCTCCTGGTAACGTCATTTAAGGGATTTTTGGGGAAGCGGTGGGGTTATGGTTTTCTCTAAAGTGCTATCATAGTTGATTATACAATTCTACCATCCAAACAAAATTAATTAGAAATAAATAGATTGCCGAAATTCCAAGTTTCAAGAAAATTAGTAAACCGGAAGTGCGTTTTTACTGAACAGTTTTTTTCAATTTTTGGACGAATTTCATCAAATTTGTCATAACAATTTGTCAATTACAATTTTGAAAATTGGAGTAACAGAAAGTTGTGTGAGTCTTTCACACCAGATTTTTTGTTTTGTTTTATAATAAATGAAACCTGTAGTTTATTTTATTTATTTCATATTAAATGCCCTTTTTGGTTAATATTTAGCACGAACAGTAAAGTGATTGAATTGATGGGCGTAAATAGGTGTATCTTGATTAACTGTTGGAAAATCGATTCAAAAGTTTAAAAGCTTTTTTTTTATGAATTATTTAATAATACAACTCGATATGCAAAAGTTTTTTCTTTCAAAAAGTGAACAAGTAAATCAATTTAGATTATTCCTTTTCTTAAATAATTTATATCAAGTTTTGGTTATAATTATTCAATATTTACTTCAATAGAAAAGTTATATACATGAAAAATAATTTATTTAATAAATTGTAAAATAAACATGTTCGTCTTATTTACTAATAAAATATTAGTACTATTAAATAAAATCTATCTAAGTTAATGTAATTTTTAAATTATATTATCTGATTCAGAGCCTGTGTTTAATTGATCAGAATGATAACTGTGTTCTAAATAGTTTGTCAATCATGTTTCATTTAACCCCGACATGTCATGGAGTTCAAAACCTTTAGGAGGGCACAATGATGAATTTTTTAAAGTAAAGTAGAAATTATATCATAAAGGGCGCATGCTTTGTTTTATCAATTATTTTCCGATTTAATCAATCATTAATTTAATCAATTCAATCAGTTATTTAGAATTTTTTCGTTGTTTATTTTATATAAAAAGTGGGGGTGGGGGAATTGATATTTTTACTTTCTTTTACTACAGTTATGTAATTTTACTTAATTGCTCTAATTAATATAGAGATCGATTGGGGTACACGTTGGACTAGTACTCTCCGGCACGTAGGGACAGAATGTGTTTATAGTGTAATCCAGAAGAGAGCGCCAAAACATTCACATATACTTAAATAACATACAAAATAATATAATGATGACTGTAATGGGATCCCGAATCATTATAGATTCATAGGATCCGAAGAGCGGAGAGAGAAACACAAAAATGAATCAATCTAGTTGCTCACTATCTAGATCAGACTAGGGTGGGAGACTCTAATATAAATATACAGCTGAACTAGCCCTACAAGGGGACAGTTTTTACAACAGTTTACGACCAGTTAACAACGAGTCAGCAACCTTTCTACTACCTTTCTCATCACTCAGTCTATATCTCTCGCATACTTAACTTCTATTATGCTTGTAAAGTCCTTGCAGTTTGTGTGTTCTCTCATTAGACAGTGTTCGCAGTGTTCAATTCTAGTTTATTTCATTTTAAAAACCAATTCTCTCTTAATTTTCTCTCCTTCTCGCATCCATTATAATGACATAGATTTCACAAAACACTCTGAAAACCATTTTGGTTTGGAAAAATGTTACAAATAAAAGTGATAGGTTTATATCTGTGTAGTGAGTATTCCGAGATAACAAAAAAAAAATAAAAAAATCGTATCAGTTTTCGAGAAAATTCCCCAAAAAACTCGAAAAACTATTCTGTAATATCGTATTTCCGGTTAACTGATGATTTTTTTTTCAGACTTGAAATTCTAATCAATATTAGGTATATCAATAATAATAGATTTCTTGAGAAACCCCTTACAGTCAATTTTCCCAGGATTAGGTTTCAAATAAAAGTGATTTATTATTTAGATGTAACGAGTGTAAGAGAATGTAATTTGAGATTCCTGCGAATTTTCCTTTTTTGAGATACTCTGTTCATCGCTAAAAACATTTTTTTTTTCGTGCTCAACAGATCTCAAGATATGTATTTTCGCTGAAAACGCAAATTTCGAAAATTTGATATGAACGCAATATTTCCTCTTACTCTTTAGCCTACATACAAAGTTTTTGGCTTATTGCCTTGTCAAAGAAATCCATATATTTATTCTATACTGACCAGGTTTTGGAATTAAAAGTTTTATAAAATTATATTTAAGAGAGTATATTGCGATCGTGTCCAATTTTTCGAAATCGTGTTTTCATTGAATTATCGAATGTACGTCTCACTTTCCCTATATATGTAGCAAAAGAGAAGAGTGCTAGAGAAAACATGTTATCTCAAAAAAAAAGAGGAAAAAATCACAGTGAATCCCAAACTTTTGATATTCCATTTAGGTACCAGCAGCAACACGCCTGACACGGAAGTTTCTGTCAAAATAACTAACTGGAAATGATGTGTGATTGATGTAATTATTTTACTGAATGGTTTTTTTCGATTCTTCTTGTGGTTTTATAGAAAATGACTCTCCAAAGACTTTTCAATAAATTATCATAAACTATACATGAATCAATTAATTTTATTTCAAACATTTTTCCTCTTGAGTTTAGACTTGAACTTTTAATTACTCATATATATATACAAAACAGAGAACGCCGCCTTAGAATTTATTTATTATCTTCAGGCAAAAATACTACAAGTTAATATTTGTCAATTAAAATTGTAATACATAATTGAAACAAAAGAAATTCTTGTGTGAATGTTTCACAAGAGATTTTTAGATACTAGCAGCTCTAGTGTAATTAGTTTCAATATCCAGAAAGGATGGAGTACCATCTAATTAGCTGTAAGAATGTTAACTGTGCGCTCGTGTGGCCCGGCCATCCTTAGCCAAACCAATGACGTACGTAGAATTTCTCAACATGCGTTATAATGTAAATACGACGATCAAAACTCAACGATTATTAGCGTGCATAGGTGGCCTTCACAAATTCTATGATGAACGTCACGTCAACGCGTTGGATTGCAACGGAAGTTAAAAGAACACGCTGTGACCTCCAACCAGTACAGAGTAACACATTTATGATTAAATTATAGAACTAATTATTTTATTGTTTTTTTTTTTTTCTTCTTCTTTTCCTTGGTAAAAGGAAGAATTATAATCGTGTCAAATTTTCGATGCGAGTTTTCACCGGAAATAGTAATATACACGTTTTGAGATCCCTGAGTTCAAAGTGTTTTTAAAAATTGGTCTCTGTAAGTGTGTAGGGGTCAGCATAATCACAAAGAGGAAATCCCTCTTTACTAAGTGGATTATTTTACGTTTGTCTCGAAAGCGGTTCCAATGATTTTCTTTAAACATAATCTATCAACTCAATACAAAGAGGTACAACTTTTTAGTACATTATTCCGGGAATATTCATTTTAGACGGGTTTATGGTGGAAGGGTGGTTTATGCTTTCCTCTTAAGTTCCATTTTGATTTCTTATATGATTCTATCATTTATATAATATGTTGTGGTGGTTGGTTCCGCAGAGCTGGAAAGCATCAGAGACATTTTCCGTGGTAGCCTGCTTCTTTTTGGTGGTCATCGACCGGTTTCGGGTATTCGCCCATCTTCAGGTTGCGTTTGTCAGGCGGTGTGATAACACAGACTGGCACAGAGCAAATTCAGTTTATACACTTTTTTTTAGTTGGTAAGAGGAAGTATTATAATCGAGTCAAATTTTCGATATCGTGTTTTCACCGGAAATATACGTTTTGAGGTCCCCCTGAGTTCAAAGTGTTTTCAAAAAATTGGTCTCTGTAAGTGTGTGTGGGGGGTCAGCATCACTCAGAAAGCGAAAATCCCAGTAAGTTCAAACTTGATATTCCGTTTATGCTCTACTCGGAGTCCTGGCAATAAGGATTTGAAAAAAAATCGATCAGTGGAAGTCCCTCTTTATTAAGTGGAATTTTTTTTACGTTTGTCTCGAAAACGGTTCCAATGATTTTCTTTAAACTTACAAGTTCTATTTTGGTTTTTTATATGATTCTATCATTAATATAATATAATTAGAATTAAATATATTTTTAAAATTCCGTGATTTTGAAGAAATTCGGTTGAACGACTGCAACTTTACTGAACAGTTTCGAAGTTTCGTTGCAGAAGTTTTGTTAAAGTTGATAAACTAACCTAACACTTTTGTTTGAAGCTTATTTTCCATGAGTAAAAGTGATAATAAAGTTTGTATAAATTAATGAAATTATCAGAGACATTTTCCGTGATAGCCTCGGTCACTTTATGGTCATCGACCGGTTTCGTGCGTTCGCCCATCTTCAGGATGCGTTTGTCAGAAAGTGTGATAACATAGACTTGCACAGAGCAAATTCAGTTTATACATGTAATGACAAGAGAGAGAATTAATAGAGAGAAGTACCCTCTCTGTTATTCTTTGACTTAAGCAGGCTAGAGTGGGAGAATCTGTATATAAGCCAGTGAGAATCTACCTAACGACACCTATCTATATATCTATCTATCCGTTTCAACCATACATCGCATCGTCTCTTACCTTTACTTTCTTACATATATCTCTACTCTTACCTTTTATTCTATAAAATCATTACAAGTCCAGTGCAGTTTGTGTAAACTTAGCTATATTATAACAGTGTCTTCATATCTCGTCTAATTAATCAAGCCTAATTTCTCTCCTCATCAACTCCATTATATACACTAGTGTGTATATGTGAGTGTATAATGTGTATAAACTGAGTGTATAAACTGAATTTGCTCTCTGCATGAACGTGTTATCACACTGTCTGACAAACGCATCCTGAAGATGGGCGGACGCCCAAAACCGGTCGATAACCATAAAATGAAGCAGGCTACCACGGAAAATGTCTCTGATGCTTTCCAGCTCTACGGAACCAACCACCACAACAATTAATGGAATTATTTTAAGTTTAAAGATGATCTGTTGGAGTCATTTTCAAGAATAATTTCGAAACTGTTTGGTCAAAATAACACTTCCGGAAAACCGATTTTCTTCATACTTGGAATCCTAGCAGTGCTGGGGGAAATCTGAACGTTACAGCTTTCCTAGAATCCCGCGAAAAACAAATTTTTTTGGATAAATGTTTCCAATGAAAGTGAAAACGTGGGAGTGGAATAGTTAGTGTGGCAAGTCCTAGAGATTGACTGAAAACTGTCATTCCGTGGTAGTATCTAAACGGAATGTATTTGTACTTTTTGTGATTTTGTTGTTCTTGAATTATTTAGTTGACATACGTATATACATACAGTCACGTCATTCGGTAAAAAAAAATTATTTTTTTTGTAATTAGATAATTTAATACATAAATTTCCATGGTAACTTGAATGATCGTAATACTTCCTTTTACAGCAATAATAGAAAGTAAAAATTTAAAGCTAAACCTTTCCTAGTTCATAGACCCACCCACACAGAAATAAATCACTAATTACCTAACACAGTTTCTACTAATGAAGTATTAAACATACAATCATCATACTATTTATGGTAAAATCTTTGACCTGAATACGTGTAGGAACTTAGAAAATAGATAACTATAATTAGGTCTCTTTTTTTTATCTTTTTTTTTTTTTCTAGTAATTATTACACAATGTGTTTTTTATATTTACGTTGTCGTCTTTCTGTAGAAAAGTTTAATCACTGTGAGTGTCCACAGTTTATTGTTTATACTCCTCTTTCTTGTTCCACAAAGTTCCTATTTGTCTTCGTTATTCTGACATAGTACAATAACATAGAAGTTCACACGGAATAATCTACTTTTTTCTTTTTTTTTAACTGTTAAACTATAATCTAAGGCTATATTTTTACTTTCAGAATGTATATAGGAAGTAGATGTTTAGTGGTTTACTTATGAAAAAAATCTGGTGTGAAAACACTCACCACACAACTTTGTCTTACTCCTATCTTCAAAATTAATAATTGACAAATGTTATAGTTTGTGTACCAAATATAACGAAATTCGTCGAAAACTGAAAAAAACTGTTCAGTGAATGCGCACTTCCGGCTTATTAATTTTCTTAAAACTTGGAATTTTGGCCATCTATTTATTTCTAATTAATTTTGTTAGGATGATAGAATTGTATAATCAATTATGATACCATTTTAGAGGAAGCTGTAACCCCACCCATCCCCTAAAAGTGCCCTTAAATGAATTGTCCCAGAGAAAGGTTGCAAAACAAAAGATGTGTAGTCTTTGTATGTTTAGTTTATATATGAAGTTTCAAGAAAAGTCGCGAAAAAGTGAAAAAAATCATTTAGTAAAGTGTTAAAACAAACGCACTTCCGGTTATCCGATTTTTTCAAACTCAGCTACATATTTAATTGTAATTAACATTATTTAGATATATATATACAAACCCGTTTTATCAGGACTTTTAACAAAAGGTTATCCAGCGGTGCTACTCATTTCTGCTCTCTAGAGTCTAGAAGATGTAATGCTGGTCTTCTATTCTTAAAGAAGCTCTTGAATGGTGAAATTGATTGTAGGGCGCTACTTGCTGCCATTCCTTTTCATGCACCGCCTCGCTGTTTGCGCAGTACTTCGCATTCGTGGTCCCTGCCTTTAAGACTAATGTGCTCTTCAACGCTGACATCATGTCTAGAATATGCAGGTCATGGAATGAGTATATTCCTAGTGATGTGGATTTCCAAATGGCGTCTGGACCTTTCAAGATACATTATTTAACTACTTGAAATTTTATTGTTAAATGTGCATGTATCACTTACTATTGTTATATTTATGTAT
The DNA here is from genome assembly GCA_011037195.1 of Triatoma infestans. Classification (NCBI taxonomy): domain Eukaryota; kingdom Metazoa; phylum Arthropoda; class Insecta; order Hemiptera; family Reduviidae; genus Triatoma; species Triatoma infestans. The sequence goes on from JAAEAF010007227.1 coordinate 128,271, forward strand.
CACTTGTAATGACATCAACCATAAGGCTTATGCCGTTTGTTGATAAAAAAATAAAATAAATAAATAGATACAGAATGGTCTAATAAACCTCCCCCAGAAGTGCCCTTAAATGAATTGTCCCAGAGAAATGTTGCAAATAGAAGTTATAGCTCTTTGTATGTGTAGTTGATATAATCAAGTTTAAAGAAAATCGTCGGAGCCTTTTTTTTGAGAAAATCGCAAAAACGTAAAAAAAAATGCAACTAGTAAAATGGTACTTCCGGTTGAGGAATTTTAACAGATAACGCACCGTCAGATCCCGTGGTGATGATATCTAAACGTAATATCAAGTTTTAACTTCTACGGGTTTTTCGATTTTGAGCTATGCTGCTCACACACACACACAATTTGCTAAAAACCACTTTTTTGGACTCAGGGGACCTCAAAACGGATATTTCCGGTGAAAACTCGATATCGAAAATTTGACACGATTACAATACTTCCTCTTACTAGGAGTAAGAGAAAGTAAAAATGATTGTAGCGACTGGGGGGTCTGTTTGTGCGTCTGTAATCAAAATAATTCGAAAATTAACAAAATCGCAGAAACTTTAAACTTGAAATTTCGTTTAATTACCATTGCATCCATCTGATCGGAAGATTTCAGCAAGATCTCTATTACCAGCATACTAACTAAATTGCATTTTTAGAATTCCAAATTTGAAGAAAATCGGTTAAACAGAAATGTTTTTTGAATTGGCTTTATCGATTTTTTGTTTTGTTTTAATTTTACACTTTTCTTTGACCCAACATTTTTCGAGGAAAATGATTTTTATTGGCTTTTCTTGGAGATGCATGATTTTAGGCTTCACTCTAAAGTGCCATTTCATTTCATCTAGTATTAATAGGAATAAATTGTGTTGCTATAATTTCAAGTCTAAAGAAAATTGGTTGCTTGGAAGGGCGTCTTTATTGGTCTTTTTCTTTTTTTTGTGTTCAATTTCTCGCGATTTTCTCCAAACAGATACGGACGAATTTGAATTTTTTTTAACTTGTTCTACCAATTATACGCATCATGCCCTATAATTTTTGTCTGAAAACTTTTTTTCAGGATGAAAGGGTTCTAGGAAGAGTTGTAATGTTACACTTCCATAAAAAAAAAAAATTGTTTAAGTTAACGTTTCTATACAAACTTGATGAACGAACTCTGCTGATGGGGAAAAATTCAAACCTGTCAGAATTGAGGAAAATTAGCATGACTTGGCGGACAAAATCTCCAAGATATTTTTGGTTTACAATTATTTATTGGGTCCAGATTAGAATATACGTTCGCTGCAGGTGGAACGTTCCATCAATGGCACCTGTTCGGCTTTACGCTCAGCGAGGCCCAACCAGTTGTTAATTTTTTTTTTTGAAAAAGAATTAAAGAACGATAAATATGGTTTCTTTCCATAAAATCTTTGATTACCACTGCTACAAATTGCAAACAATTTTCTAATTAAAAATTTAATTCATAAATACTGATTTATTCGGTACTCCAAAATCTAAACTCCAAAATATGACAAACCAAGTTGCAAATTAATGTTTTATTTTATTTTAACTCAGAAATCACTTGAAAATAAACATCCATTACCCAGAGTCTCAATCAGGACAAGTTGATCTAATCCATAAATATGTACAGCCTAGTTACTGAGGTTACTTGAATCCTAATATCCTCAAGATTTCCTCTATTAGCTCGCTTCCAACGGCTTAAACTTACTTTATTTGTTAGTAAGTTTAAGAGCCGCTGAATTGGTTCCAAAATCACTTGGGGATTTGTATGAAAACATAAAAATATTTCCACTTTGTCTCCAACTGGATTTGTCTTATTCTAGTGGAAAGGACTTAATTTATCTTGATTAAGCTTGGGTCCAGATAGTCAATTTTCTTGAGGATTCCAGAAAAGATTGTTAAGTGGACCCCCAAACAGCGGCGATCCTTTAGTATGGGTAATCATTAAAACTACTAATATTTTCAATATATTTAGTCCTGGTTCATTAAAGATAGAAAATCTCTAATTTTATGTTATCAATTTATGCTGATTTTATTTTGTAATAATAATTTATTTCATTTTAATAGAACGAACGTATTGTGATATTTATATAACCAGGTGTAAGATATAGTTATTTTTAATATTGAGATCTATCTGCCAAATTCGTTCTCGGATTTATTAAAAGACTAGACCAGATCTTTAGTTATATGTAATTATTAATATATTTAATACTAAAATAATATTGTTTTAATGTGGGTGTTAAAAAACAGCTCAGTACAAAGTTACTTCCGGTTAACCGATTTTCTTCAATTTCGGAATATTGGCAACATATTGTATTTAATATTATTTAGATGGAACAATTATTATAATAAACTGAAATAGCGCTTTAAAGGAAAACATATCCCCACTACTCCCTCAAAAGCTATCTCAAATGAAATGTTTCAAATAAGAGTTGTAGTAGCTTTTACTATGTATAGTGTTTGTACCAACTGTAAAGAAAATCGTTGGAGCCGTTTTCGAGAATATAGGAAAATAGCTGAGAAATACATTCAGTAAGGTGGTACTTTCGGACGAGGAATTTTTGACAGTTTACTTGCTGTCAATCCCCAATAGAATGTCAAGTTTGAACTTTCTGCGATTTTTTGGTTTTTAAACTGTGCTCTACACATACACATACATAAATATATATTCTGAAAGCTGCTTTTTTGGACTCCGGGGACCTCAAAACGTGTATTTTCTGTGAAAACTTGATATCGAAAATTTGACACGAGTACAAACAATACTTCCTGTTGGAGAAGCAGGAAGCAGCAGCAGCAGTTGGAAAATCTAAAAATGTTTTAGCAAATAAATGTATATGTGTGCAAAACATTTTAAAAATGAAGAACCGCAAATAAGCTCAAACTTGATATACCATTGGGTTCATTGTGCGCGTCTACAGGAAGTGCGAGCTTATTGAAGTAAACTTTCTTCCTGTTGTCCATATTTTTCATAGTTGCTATCTTGAAAGTGGGTCCAACGATTTTTTTCAAACTTTGCATATTAACTACACCTAAATATGCTTAACATTTTTAATTGAAACATTGCCAAGAGAATTGAATTTCTGGACAGGTCCTGGAGAGCTGTAATGTTAAAACTTTCCATTAAAGTGTCTTTTCTGTTCAGGCTATGGTTTTACCAGCTATATAATAATTACCGTCAATTAAGTATTTTGATAAAATTCCAAGTTTGAAGAAAACCTGTTCCCGGAAATGGGATTTTACTGAATGGTTTTTCTGAGATTTCCGGAATTTTCACAAAAAAAAAAAAAAAAAATCTATTATTATTTCAACTTGAAATGATTATTGCACAAATGTAAATTTATTAATTTTTTTTGAACAGTTTATTTTAGTTGTCATGAATTCATTAATAATAATTATAATAATTTGAATTATTTAGTAATTGAAATAATTCATAATAATTGTAGCCAGGCTATTATATAATTCATTAGGTCTAATGGAATTGCAGGTTTTATCACCTGGTCCTAGTTCTTCAGGTGACCTCTGAGTAGAATGCCCCTTGAGAGGATACCTGTCTGTCAGCATATGAAGCTTATTTTGATCCAGAATTATGTAAGCCTCACACTTTTTCCCATCGTTACTGCCCAGAAAATTCTTAGCTTGCTTCAGTTCTTGGATGAGTTTTTCCAGAGAAATGCTTCCTGGATTTTCTTCTCTTTTCTGAACTTTTCTTGGGAAAACAGGAGGAATACCTTATCCAATACATGAGGCTTATTGCGCCTATCCTTACTAAAATGTCTGCCATTCTAAATTATATATAGTAACATTTGTATTGGTATCGTTTTATTGATACCGGAAGTTGAAGTGATGAGTAAGAGTAAGAGATTGTTAATTAGAGGGTAAGAGATTAGAGAGTTGGTATTCGAAATGCGTACTACTGATTTATAAAAACATACTATATTTTAACAAATAATTTAATGAGATATAAAATAGAAAAACTAAGATGCACAATTATTGTAAATAACTATAAGAATTATAAAATATTAAAGAAGTTAGTAAAGTGTTAAAACCTTAAATAAGGACGCGCTCGCGATGTGAGGTGGTGCTTCTGATCTGAAAACTGATATAGACGTTTGATGCCTGAGTCGAACTGAATCCCCCCTCCAGTGGGGCGACGTGTTAGATTTGCATCACTCACACATCGACGCTGATGTATAAGTACGTGTAACACTAAGACATCTCTTGTGGTATACTGACCCTAGGGGAGGTCAGTAGTTAACAAGGGCTGATTTGGCCGGGGTGGCGACGCTTTGTTAACAGATGGTGGGCCAGGTAGGCCAGTAAGGTATTATCTCTTGATTGTATATTGACCCTTTTTGAAAGAAATACAAAAAGGGTCAATATACAATCGTTTGCGCGGTTCATGACCTGCAGGTAGCGGCTGGCTGGACCCTTTTCCAATTTTCAACCACTAGTTGTAATTTTTAGATTTATTTAAAAGTTATCTCTTCTTTTTTTCTTGCTATCGCTATCACATCACACATTGTATCCCCTCCTAAATTAAATTAAACCTATACCGCAACTGCACATAAAGGATCCAGGTTTGCCAGACGGCGATCTTTTGTGTAGGGCGTATGGTAAGCAAGCCGTAGTTCGCTCGCCGTTTAGTTCTGACATCGTTACCTACGTGCCTACCAACTGTAAACTTTACAATTTTTCTTACGATGCGGGTAACACTGACTTTACCCTTCACTCCTGAATTCTCGCACCAAAGGGAGTGCGCTATTCATAGACCAACGCTTGAATGCTGTACCCTGTCTTAACCATGGTTTCTTGATCATATAATTTAAAATTTCTGAATTATTATTTAGTTCTAGGATCAAGAAGAAAGAATACAGAAGTAAAGATAATTTTCATAATATGTTTATGGTATATAGAATATAGTATGAAATTCTATCAATACTTCTAGTATACGTATTAATATGATGTAGTATCGTGCTAAAACGTACATTAGAGGAAAGCTTAATGCTAGTGTTCCTCCAGAAATCTCCATTAAAAAATTTTCCCGCGAAAATGTTTCAAATAAAAGTGATATGTATTCAGATATATCGATAGCATACGAAGTTTAAAGAAAATTGCGAAAACTGAAGAAAAAACAACAGCAAACCACTTGATGGATTTTATCCGAAACCTTCTTCGTGTCAGATGAGGTTCCGACGAAATATTAACATTGAGCTACCTATGGACTTTACGTTTTTGAGATATGTACTTTGTTTTCACACACACATTGTGTCTTTCTTCACTTCACATTGTGTGTTTTCACACACGCGCATACAATGCACAACAAAAACATATTTTCGTGCACAGAAGACCTCAAAAGTTGTATTTCCGTTGGAAACATAAATTCGAAAATTTGACTCGATCGTAATACTTACTCTTACTAGTGAGTAAGGGTCAGTAATTATTGTCTTATTCACTTTTTACTTTCTCTTACTCCTAGTAAGAGGAAGTATTGTAATCGTGAGAAATTTTCGATATTGGGTTTTCACCGGAAATATCCGTTTTGAGGTCTCCTGACTCCAAAAATGTGGTTTTTAGCAAATTATATATATATATAGGTATGTATGTATGTTAGTATGTATGTGAACAGCATAGCCCAAAAGCGAAAAATCGTAGAAACTTCGAACTTGATATTCCGTTTAGTTATCACCATGGGATTCGACAGTGGGTCATCTGTCAAAATTTCTCAACCGGAAGTTCCACTTTAGTAGTTTTTTTTTTTTTACGTTTTTGCGATTGTCTCAAAAATGGCTCCAACGATTTTCTTCTAACTTGTTAACATTTTTTTTATTGGGATTTCTGGTTCTTATAATTTTGATTGGTGTAATATCTGGTTGTTGGTGGGAATTTAGTTTTTATATTGACGTTTCCACTGGTACTGAGGTTATATAATTTCTTTTGTTACTATTTATAGATGGCCACTGTGTATAATAACCTTCCATTTATACAGATGATATAGAAGAGTTCTTGGTTCAAATAAATTTAGTTTTGTAATCTAGTTTTATTTTAATTAAATATAAATAATCTTCTTCGTTGATTATGTAAACCGTAATTTTTATAGGTTTTTTTTAAGAGTATGTTAACTGTATCAGTTCTTTTTTTTTATTGCATTTTTTAATTTATATTACCCATGATTCACCATTAACAAACATAAATATTATTATAACAAACGCAACTTTAATAAATAATAAAAATAATATATTTCTTTTCAGGTAAGTACCAAATATGGAAAGATGCAGTCTTACTGTTTTGATCACTACTTCAAATGCTGTAAGTAAATAAATTTACAGATGTATATCTATCTTTTTTTGTTTTAAACCATATCTCCATTGGTCTCGCCATAATAACCAGACCGGTCTGACAACTTTATTTTTATCTCAGTCATTATTTAAAAACGCTTTGCCTTTTTTTACTTAATAATTTTTATTTCACTTAATAACTTAAAATAAAATATTTTATAATATTTATCATTTAGAAAGAAAAGGTTTCTTAATTTTATATAGTTTACAAATATTTATTTACGCCATCATAATTTCACTATTTTTAGATCTTATTTAAATAAACAAGAAGATATTTTGAAATATATATTTTAAGAAAGTGAATAATAATTTACGTTACATTGGTGGGGGTTGGCTGTGTGAAATGTGCGCGAGGGGTTATAAGGTTAAAAGAGCAGGTCTTTTATCATAATCGACCTTTCAGCCCACATTCCACTACTTCACACCTTCATTGCCAAAATATATTATATAATATATACGATACATTTCTTCCTTATAATATAAATAAAATATTAAAATCGGAGTGGGGCGGATCTATATTGGTTTATAAGTTCTAATACACAATATTTTATAATTTTTTTTTTTTTCTAAATTATGCAAACAATTCATATTTCTACTTCAATAACTTTCATTATGTTTGTTGGTTTCATTTCATTCGAAATTCCATTTTGATTTTTAAGAATTTAGCAGAAAGGAATTTGTTACAAGAAGTAAAACAAAAAAAAAATCTGTAACAAGTTAGAACAATAAAAGAGTAGAAATTATATTGTTTTCTTTTTTATTGTTTTTATCATTCATTTAAATTTTAGTATTTAAATTCTTTTTATATTATACTAGCTAAACCCGGCCACGCTTAGCTGTGGCTCAGTCTGATTTTAATTATTAGGGAAGTAAATAGAAGTATGATAGTTAACATAGATTCAGCAAGAAAACACATCATTCAATTTAATACCCTAATTTGCGTTGCTGTGAACTGAAAGGACAGAAAGAAAAAATAATTTTAACTGAAAGAATGTTTTCAAGAGCTAAATGCGCTGTTCTACCTCCTTCCATCAACGCAGCAGCATTACCTTGAAGAAGCAAGTGCTAACGCAATATGGCCATTTGAACGGATTTTAGCCAGGATTATGGAAGTTAAGAACGTTTTTCCAGTTCTAACTGGAGCGTCCAAAAAGTAAATACTGCGGATTGGTTGGTGGTCACAGCTTATATGATGGTATCAAATGCTATCTTTTATTCTTGAAGGAGTTTCAGTGTATTTTCTTGGACGAATAGCTGTAAGTAAATCATTTTTGGTGTATGATTGCACTCTGAGCAGTTCTCTCTCGAATGTTGCATTGATCGACCTATTCGGTACTGTTTACTCTCAGTAGTGCCAACAAGTTGCCACACATTGCAAGACAAAGATCCTCAATGAAGATTAGCGCTTCATTGTATATTTCTTCTGTGGAAATCCAAGCTATGATTGCGTTTCTTGACATATTCTGGGCTGCTTCGGTGGAGAGCGCGCCACGAACGCAACGCGTCTCCATCTGTCTATTGCTGCCAAAATCACGAAACGCTCGGAATTTTCCATTTCCGTGGGAACTTGGGAATAAAAAGTATATATAAACACTCTTATAAAGAAATGTAACGTTGTGTAAAAATTTCAAGTCAATCCAACAACTAGTTTTCCAGTTTTGCGGCCACAAACATACGGATGCTGAATTTTTATATATACGTATAGATTTAATTTTAGCTTAGATTATTGGTGAACTGTGTTGCATGTTGTAAACTTGGACATGCCTTTGATAGGTAGGTGAAATAAAATATTGTGATTAGCTAAGGAACTTTGAGCCTAAACGTTCATCCCTGAAAAACAATCAGAGATTACTTTTAGACACAAAAATGGGGTCTGTTGCGTAGTAGTCATTTAGTGTGTTTGGTTCGCGGCTTTGGACCTTGGATTTTATTTTATGTAATAATATTTATTTATTTATTAAACGGGTAAAACCCAATTACATATTTAAACATACCAACGAAAAATACATATTAATAATATACAGAAGTCAATAAAATATTAAATTACGTAATAGGAGAACATTAAACACAAATAATAAACTATTCAAAAATACAATATAAAATATAAAAAGTAGATAACATAAAATTTAACGAATTCGTGATAGTAAGTAAGAATCAGTAAGTTAAAACTAGGTATATATAACTAAAATTTAATAAAAGCACCTTTATTAACTAATAATTTTTGAAATTTTGTCAAGTTCTTATTAAAAATTTCAATAGAGAAGTTATTTAATTGGCGCATCCATTCTAGGAACAGGACTGACTCCATTTAACGTAATCACAGTCATAATAGGAAGTATTAAAAAGTTATTTTTTGTCTTAATGGACCATCTAGGAATATTAAAATTTAAGAGGTATAATAACTGCAATCAATAAATGATAAATAGTTTTGAAAATAAAAATACAATCAGCAAGTTGTCTACGCACCTCTAAATTTTGAATTTTAAGATACAACCCATAGTTGATGGTGTCGCCTGGGAAGTATTTATGGTGAACAATACGGAGGAAACGATTCTGCACAGCTTCAAGTCATTTTACGTGGCTGTTGTGATAAGGAGACCAGAGCACACAATAGTACTCAAGAATTGGTCGAACAAGGGACAGATACAACGATCTGAGAGAGTCATTACGTTGTTGAAACTTTTGCAAGATCTTGATATAAATCCAAGACTTTTGTTCGCCTTGCCTATGATAGAATTGATATGCGCCACAAATCCGAGATCAGGTTCCATAAAACCTCCGAGATCCTTGTATTGACTCAAACGTTCCAACTGAACACCAGAAATATTGTATTTATACATGAATGGTTGCTTTAATGATTAAAGTTTAAAGTTTAATCTATGGATGCTTATAACTCTACATTTATTAATATTAAGTTTCATATTATTGATGCACTATTCTTTGATGCACTATCAGGATCGGATCCTCTTAAGTAAAAAAGTGCGTAAAAGTAAGTAAAATGTGGCCATATATATATACATATATATATATACCCACTTCCGAAAAGGAAGTCATCGTTTCAGATTTGAAATAATGCAAACTGAAATGGTTTTAAATAATACATGCTTTTTATTAAATCTACAAGAAAAAAATAAAAAAAATTAAGAACCTCTGTTTTTTAACTTACTTCCTTTTCATTGCTCTAACAATCGTAATAAGAAGTAGTAGAATCGTTATTCAAATTTTATAACATCATTTTCACCGGAAACACTAGTTTTTGAAAACAATCGATTAAATATATTTTAACCCAATATATTTGATGTTGTTCCCATAATCTTACATACCATTTTCGAAAATATTTCAATAAGAATAAAGTATTTTACTATTATTACAAACTGATTAACGTGCGACTTCCGGAAGAGGTAGGTATTCGTCGCCGGAAACAGATAGTAAACTTTCTTTTCTATATTATTAACCATATTTTATTTTACCTATATTACCTTATATTTTTTACCTATTTACCTATATTATTTTACCAATTTTTATAAACGACATTGCCGTTATCACCAATAATAATAGTAGTGTTCAGTTGGCTCTTATTGCGAATGATTAAAACTTTACTCCAAGATTGCTTCTATAGAGAATTCCATGCAATTGCAGAGCTATTTAGATAAGCTTCAAAGAATAGTGCATCAATAATATGAAACTTAATATTAATAAATGTAGAGTTATAAGCATCCATAGATTAAACTTTAAACTTTAATCATTAAAGCAACCATTCATGTATAAATACAATATTTCTGGTGTTCAGTTGGAACGTTTGAGTCAATACAAGGATCTCGGAGTTTTTATGGAACCTGATCTCGGATTTGTGGCGCATATCAATTCTTACTAGTGTGACGTGACATCACGGACAAGGTAACATTCTCAAAAAAAAAAAAAAACGAGGTACATTAATCTAGCAGTATATTATATAAAATGCAAGAAAAATATATTTAAATTAAAAAAAAAAAAATCAAAATTATGTAGAATATGTGACATTCCCTTTTAAAAGGACATTTCAGGTAGAAGACCACTATTGTCTTTTAGAGTTCATGAACTTGATAGCATTGTCTACCCCTTCCTCTCACAGGGGAAAATTTGAAATAACAATTAGAAGACATTCCTTCAATATAGTTTGTTGTGGACACCGAAACAGAACACATCACGGACTGTGCCAGTTATAAGTACATAAGAGTTTATTCCAACTAAATTCAATAAATTAATAAGCATATTGCTGTGTTATTGAATAGCATTTAAATATCTTTAAAGAATATATTTAATTTAATCTACCAGTGTTTACTTAATTATTACTAATACTTCACTCTATTTAAGATATATACTTACAAGCCCTTTTACAAAACCGCTCAAGCCACTACAAATTCCAACAACTTAACACACCCAAAAACATTTCATAGTCAACATGTATCTCACCAATTCTTTATTAATGTTAAGTTTAGGAGTCAAAAATTTCCAGATTTGATGAACTTTGTCCGGTTTTATTTAATTATATTAAAACTGCTGTAAGGGAAAGTTGTGTAAGTGTTTCACACCAGATTTTTTCTTTTTTGTTTATAGAACAAGGCAATTTTTTGTTTTCAGCCGGCTTTATAACTTCCTGTACTAACTACAAACATAATGGTCTGTCACTTTTATTTGTAACATTCTTTTCTGGTGAATGAAAAGGATTCTGGGAAATTTATGACATTAAGCCTTGTGTGATCACATTTAGGTAATACATGCCCTAAAATCTAATAACTACAATCTCCCCCCAACAACTTCATTTATGTGTGTTATTTGTACGTATTTATAAGTTAAGTAAAAATGATCTATTTTTAATTAAAAGGGAAACATCAATTAGAATCATAATAATTATTGTAGCAGTTAAAGAAGTGTTATCAGTGTTTCATACCAGATTATTTTAAGCTAATAGATATAAAAAAATATTATTAAAAAAATACTATAAAGAATTTGTATTTATATCCGTAACGATCTGAGACTTTAGAAAAAAATATAGTACCTTTTTATATAATATACTGCTAGATTGTAATGTACCTCGTTTTCTTTACTGGGTTTTTTTTTTTGTCCGTGATGTCACGTCACACTAGTATGTTCAGTTACAGTCACGTAACAGATCTCACATCATCATCATCACATCATCTTTATTATATTCTCCTTTTCTTTCCCTATCTTCTTCAGTTCTTCCTCCTCCTCCTCTCTCACTTATCCAACTTAGCTACAGGCAAATAACAGTTTCTCTTCTACTCTTTTATAGTTCGATGTTTTGGGTGAATGTGTGTGTAACTCTACTCTCTTACCAATCAACTTGCACGCTATCCAATTTTTATACAAATAAAACTTAAGTGTTATGTTGTCTGTGTATATTACCCGAGGGGTTTAATAATAATTATCTTGTATGTATAGTATGTATGTATGTATGTAGTTAGTGTAGGATATGAGTGGAGTTGGTAGGTCTTTAAAAATTTATTTAAACACAAGTAAAATTGTTTTGAACATATATTTATTTCCTGTTTTTTTTTTTAACAAACTCTAAGTACTATTTGGCATCAGAGATATATTCCAGCTATGCGACCCCAACCACAACAACTCAGTACTATTTCTTCAGAATTGCCAATTTTCTTCATTTGAAAATAATCTTGTGTGATCAGATTCACGTGATTTTTTTTTTCTATCCCAATCAATACAATTTAATTAAACAAATTCTCTTTAAACTTACAGGGTTTACAGTCGTTTAGTTGCTAGCCATAAAAAAAACAAAGGTCTTGGGGGACATTGTGGCGCCCTCTGTCTCAACCAACAAAAATTTGAATGGGAGTTTAAATTTAAACATAAATGACCCGCTCTTCGAACCCATCTAAACTTTTTTTTTTTTGTAAAATATTTCAAATAAAAGTGATACGTTTTTATCTGTCAACAAGAGGTAGCCATTTATGTATGTGTGTGTGGGAGAGGGGAGGGGAGAGAGAGAAGGCACTGGAAGTTTATTGAAAATATTTTGGAACCATTTAGGGGGAAGACGGAAAAGTGGTCCTTCTTGATTTTGACCCGAAACCTTCGTTTCGTTTCAGATGCCGTAGTAATCCATTTTTGAGCTTTCTTATGATCCCCCCCCCCCCGAATTCATTTATTCAAACACACATACGTAACAGAACACTTTTTTAGTACAAAACCGATCTTGAAACATGAAGTATTTCTCGTGAGAACGCAAGTGAGGATTTTTTTTGACACTATCGCAAATATTCCATTTATTCTTTTCAAATTTTCGGAATCTCGTGAGTGCGAAATTATTTTTTTTTTTTTTAAGGAAAATAGTATCTCTCTTTCTTTCTCTCTCTCCCCCCCTCTCTCTCTCTCTCTCCGTTCTCTCACTTTATCATGGGAAGCCCAGATTAGATTGATCGCTTAAGGATTCATCAAGAACCAGTAGGATTACGATTTAATTGACTGGGCTTTTTTTTTTCTTTTTTTTTTTCCAGTTTTTCTTAATTTTCTTGCAACCATTTATTTATTACTTTCTCTTAATGCTAGTAAAAGGAAGTAATTAAGGATCGTGGCAAAATTTTCGATATCGTGTTTTCACCGGATATATACACGTTTTAAGATCATTTGAGTCAGAAAAAGTAGTTTTTAGAAATTGGTCGGTCTGTATGTATGTTTTTTGAGCTTAACTCAAAAAATCGGAAAATCGCAAAAAGCTCAGACTTGATATTATTAGTATAATTGCTAGCTATAGGACCAGACAATAAGGTTTTGATCTAAATCAGTCAACCCGGAAGTAACACTTTACTGAAAGGGATTTTTTAGGTTTTTTTTTTTCTGGCTTTCTTCATAAAGACACAAAGGAATTTCATTTAACTTGTTATACTAATCATAGTGGTAAGAGAGACCTTATCTCTTTTGTTGGAATTAGTTTTTCGAATAAATTAGAAAGAGAGATTTGTGGGTGGGTGGGGGTGTAAGGTTATTTGGAAGACAACTAAACACCTAGTAAGAATTATGTGTTATAGGAACAGAATTAGTCAATTATAAGTATATAAAACGCAGTATGAGGTAGTCGTGTGAGTGTTTCACACTAGAATTTTTTATTTAATTCGTATATTAACTATAGAAAAAATATAAAGCCGTCGCCCTTTTATATTGTAAGAACTTTTTTTTTTTCTCTGGCAGACGTAAAAAAAAAAAAAATCAGCAAGCAAAAGCATTTAGAATTTTGTAGTTTGTAGTGAAATCCTTAACAATTTCTTCCCCCCTCTCTAAGGGAGAAAGTAAGAATTTGTACTAAATTAAGCAAACAAAGTTATGTGTTTAAATGAAGAATTATTCAAGTTAGTTGCGCATTGCGCTATTATAATACAATTGAAAGTTAATGTTGTCCAAACTAGTAAACAAAGTATATACTTTGTATATATATATATAAATAACTTTATATGTACAGTGTTGAATTATAATAGGAGAATACTTTAAAGAAGAACAAGAAACAAGGGAAAACACAACGGCCACTTTTTTAGTTTGCGTTTATTATCATTTTGTTTATTTGTCCAACATATATACCTGCCTTTGGGAATTCCCTTCTAATCTATCGTGTCATCTCGTATTGTCTACACTGTTATATTAATTTTTTTTTTTTTCACTAATATTTTTTAATTTATTTTAGTAATAATATTAACAAGTAATATATATTTGTTGTAAAGTTTCGTGGTTCTTTTGATTTTATTTCAATAAATTTTGATTCTTACGTCGTCAATCAGGGCAAGTTTACTGTGGAAACCAATTAATTATTACATAGTGGAAATATAGTGATAATATCAACATTTCCGGTATGATTTTTTTTTTTTACCGGAAATACATGTTTTGAGGTGACCTGAGTAACTTTGTCTAATGTGAAAGTTTTGGGACAATATCCAGTTATAATTTTTAAGATACTATACACTGTAACATTTTACAAAACAATGGAATACGTTTATTATAAATACCAAATTTTTAAGCGATCATTAATCATTCTAGATGCCCACTTTATACAGTTAGTTTTTTTTCTAAGCTTTTCCTACTCCGAAAAATGACTCGGACAGATTCCTCACCACCTGGGTCGTATAGCAATCACGATTGATCCCAAATGTCCGTGTACACCTGATGCACAAATTGATGCGGAATACATCATTTTAGCTTGCGGAAAATACTGCAATGGAAGAGAATTGTTATGGGACTTCATAGTTGAAGAAATATTGGAGACAACCAAATATTATGTACAAATTTCAAGTTTGAAAGATAACTATGTAAATTGCCGTAAGAGAAAGTTATGGCAGTGTTTCTCACAAATTTCTTTTATTTTTTTACCTTTAATTAAATTTTTTTTACATCAATATATATAAAAAAAAAAAAAACATTCTAACTCCATTTAGTAAGTAAGACAATGTTATGTTTTGAAAACTATAGCCATAATAAAGAGGAAAAAACCAGTTAGTTATAGCAGGTGCGCTTATGGATCACTGAGTGTTCATTCAACAGGGCAGGTGTTCATTAATTTTTTTTTTCCCATTTTATTTTTTCAAGTGCACAACATAGCTTTCAGTATAACAGGTGGTCGATAGGAACACATTTATAATTGTTTAAATATATATATATATTTTTTATTATTATTTAAATAAATATTTTGCTGGAAATTGTTTAAAAAAAAAAAAAATTTTATTCCGTCAAGGCAACTCGTGCTTTAAGTAAAGTTTTGTGTTTTTGCAATAAAAAACTATGAACCAGTTTACAGCTTTGCAAAATCTTTTTTCAAAGATTATTTTATAATTTAAATGAAAATAAAAGTGCCTATTGCATATATCTAATATAATATAATATAATACTGATATATTTGTCCACAAATTTCTAAAACTCACCTTGTGTGCGTTTTATGGTAGTTTAAAAACAATACAGATTGTTTAAAAAGTTAAATTGTGAGTTATATTTATATAGATTATACTGCCTTTATGTTGATGTGGTATAGTTTGCTCCAGAAATGGTAAAAGGTGTTGTATTATGAGCAACTCGTGCTCTACAATCTCAACTTCATATTCTTGAACCTTGGCTCCGGCAGTGGAGGATCAAAGCAAACGAACTTAAATCCAGACTCATAGTATTCACCTTACACAGAAAAACTCTTCCTCCTCTTTACTTTAGCAATATTATCCTTCCATTGCGAACCAAGTACGGTATCTTGGATTATTTCTTGACAAACGACTAACATGGACTCCCCATACTAGACTGAAACGAATTGACTGCAACTAAAGGTATAAAATGATAAAAAGACCACTTGACAAACGTTCAAAACTGACTCTAATGAACAAGAAAGTACTATACATTGCTCTTTTAGCCCCCATTTGGACATACGGCATAGAACTCTACGGCACTGCAAAACAATCCAACCTTAACCGATTTCAAACTCTACAATCTAAGATCCTAAGAACAGTAGTTAATGCTCCCTTTCTTCTACGTCTCCAACCACACAATCCACGCAGACCTTAACATTCCATTCATCATCTCAGAGCTAGCGTAATTTCGTTACAGAAATGTTCACTCCAAACTAAATTGTCACCATAATCCTCTGATCCAGAATATGTTCATCAGAACAATGGCCAAAAATCCTAGTCGAAGGCTGAAGCGGCGGTGGCCAAGCGACCATCTTAACGTATAACACCGACCTCCTAGGGTAGCTGTTGTGTAAGCTTGCCTTAGTGACAAACTAACGGCTTCCATTTACTGGATGGTCGTCGTTCATATCTCTCAGGACGATATATTATATATACAATTGAGATATATATATATATATATATATACACAAATTATACTCTCACCACTTTTGCTTTTTGTACATTGTATATACTTGCAGAATAAATTAATTAATTAAAAAAAAAAAAGTAAGAAAAAGCTGTTGTTTTGCTACACCAATCAAGTTTTGTTTTGTGCTCCATCAAAGTCTACATCTTTGTCTGCGGGATTCCTTCGAAAGATGTAAATAATTAAGTGTAGGACGGGCATTTGTATAGGTTTTTGGTACCCAACAGAACTATAATATCGCCTTTAAACATTTGATTAGTTTTTTTATTTTTTTTCCTACAAATGGAAAAACTTTTCAACGTTTCGACAGTTTTATCTGCCATTATCAAGGGGTTATATTAATTTTTTTTTTTTTTTTAATAAAAATTATTTGTTCAGGTGTTTTAATACATTTTCACTGAACTTCACTAAACAGCAAAGATTATCTATATTTACCCCCAGCAATTCTGCAGAAAATATTTTTTTCGTACTCAGGGTTCTTCAAAAGATGTATTTCCGTTGGAAACATAAATTAGAAAATTTGACTCGATCGCAATACTTCCTGTTACTAGAAAGTAATTATTTTATTGCAGCTAAAGAAAATTTATTTTTATTGTTTAACCACGAAAGGATAACGTTTGATATTATTACTATTTATTATTAAATAATGCATCCACCACTGAAGAGCACTCTATAGCTTGTTGTTAATATATATTTTATAATGTGTCTTTGTAAAGCTGGCATAAAATAAATAAATTATTTAGTTGTTTGTAAAAAAAGATAACTGGGCCGAAGATAACCTTTCCGTATATTTTTAAATAGGGCTGTTCATATTTTATCAATTGTACATCACCAAAATCGATTATTGTTAACATTAATAGATAGTAGGTTAAAACTATTTACAAATTGTGAAAGTATTTTCACAATTTATTCTTATATCTATTTTTATAATGAAATCCATTATAATTTATAATTGGAAAAGGAATTTCCAACAGTATGGCTTAATATAATGAATGGCTAATTCGTATTTATTTAAATGGGAACTCGGTTTCTGTTGAAATCTCAGTTAGAGATTACTTTCTCTTGCCGCCTGGTGTGTGAGAAAAGTATTAAGATCGTGTTAAATTTTATTAGAAACTCGAGTTTTCACCGGTAATAAAGTGTTTGAGCTCTGCAGAATCCGAGAAAATTATTTTTAGCAATGTTCCAGAAGAACACGCTGTCCTCAGAGATGTCGTCTGTCTTATTTACTTCAGATTCCCTCACCTACATAATACTGAAATACTGGAGGAAACTCCGATACATCTCCTCACGGACTGTGATACCGGCATTCAAAGAAGATTCAATAGTCTGGGTTGTTACCAGATAGGGGAGGAGGGAATACCCACCCTAGAACCTTCCAGGATTTTGGTATTCCTTAGGGAGCTCAACTGGAGAGGGTGCTATAGATGAGCTAGCTTATCTTGGGCCACCAGAGGGGGGTACAATAGATCATACTAAAAATGGTCGCGGTACAGAACCCTCAAAAAAAAAAAAATACTAAACACTAATATATATATGTGAACATTGTAATATTCTGTATTAAGATGAATTTTATATTTCTGAGTTAATAACCAACATAATTTTCTATACCTCATAGCCTCTTAACATATACCTATCCTCTTGAAAATGGCAAGTGAATTGCCGAAACGTCGGAGAAAAACAACATAATAATGTATTTATTAAAACAACAATAATTTTCAAAAATAAACAATTACAAGGCTGTAATACACATGGTTGTATTGCATTCCCTGCAACAGTAATAATTACTAGTTAATACTAAAAAAATCAGCCTACACTAAAATACAAAGCAAACATAAAGAAATAAGTATGGTAACTTGTCGTGAGATTCTTTCAGATCAGCTTATTACTTCCTCTTTACTTTTTATGTGCGTTCTTCTGCGTGCATCCCCATAAAAAAACAACGAAAAATCGCAGGAAGTTTTCATTCGAATCGCACAAATTTGACAGTCCATTTGGGTATCACCTTCCGACAGGAAGTTATCCGTCAAAATTCCTCAATCGGACGTAACACTTTTCACTGAATGCATTTTGTTTCACTTTACATTTTTTTGTTGTTGCTATTTTCTCAAAAATGGTTCCAACGATTTTGCTTTTAACTTGGCATATGAACGTACATATTAAGTAATGTTACAGCTTTGATTTGTAATATTTCTCCAGGAAAATTCATTTAAGGGTCTTTTGAATGACCGAGGGGGGGGGGCGTCAAAATAATATTAATTAGAATTAAATTTGTTGCTAAAAATTCCGAATTTACAAAAAAAATTGGGTGAGCGGAAGTGCGTTTTTACTTAATCAATTTTTTAGTTTTCTGCAATTTTCTCCAGAAAAAGACTGGGCGGATTTCATTAATTTTGGTTATAATAACCATAAATACAGAGACTTATTTAGGGAGGGAGGGGGTAAAGTTATGCTTTCCTCAGAAAAGTGATTTTATTAAGTTTTTATTTACCCCCCCCCCACAATTGATGTAACATTTATAATTGGTTTCAGAAGGAGAGAAATTTGTGAGGAATAAGTTTTTGAGAATTAAGCTAGAATGAATGCTGAACACTGTGTAATAAAATAGAGACACAAAACTGCCACAACTTTACATGTAATAGAGAAATTTAGGTAGCGAATGTAATGGTACCGCAAAGATAATGCAACCACAGCAGAGAGAAGAGAGGCCCTCTCTGGTTAACAGAGACTACTCTCTGACTTAGGCAGGCTAGAGTGGGAGAACCTGTGTATATTAAGCCAGTGGGAATCTATCTAAAATATTTATCGGATACAACCATACGAACTGTACATCGCATCGTGTCATATCTTTACTCACACCATTCATTCTATTATTTTCATTATAAAGTCCAGTGCAGTTAGTGTAAACTTAGCTACATTATATTAGTGTCAGCATATCTCGTTCATTCAATCAAACCTAATTTCTCTCCTCAACAACTCCATTATACGAAAGATTTAGACTGAGTAAAGAGAAAGGTAGTAGTTAGTTGCTGACGCGTTGTAACTGCTGAATATACTTTTCTAAAGACGGTCCCCCGTAGGGCTAGCGCAGCTGTATATATACAGAGTCTCCCACTCTAGTCTGGCCTATGTAGCGAGTGAGACTCTCAATTTTGTGTGTCACTCTCTGCTTTAGATCCCTCTCTTCGAATCCAATTACACATTGTGTTTAAAGAAAATTTCTCATCTTTGGAAATTGCAGTAAGAGAGTGTCGTGTGAACTGTTTCACACCACATTTTTTTAAATTTTATTTTAATGTCTAACCGAAGTACATTGCCTTTTAAAACAGTTATGTTCAACTAAAATGCTTTTAATTTTACAATTAGTATACAACACGACAATAATTCTATGTTCCCCTAATAAATATATAATTTATATGTTTGAACTTACTATCATTCCTCCACTCTCTATATACCAACTAAATATACTAACATACTATTTACAACGTAGTTAGTTGTCACGTGCCGCCAACACATATGACATCCTCCTTTTATTATTATTATTATTATTGTTTATGTTATCTTATTTGCCTTACTCGTTCCGCAGTTGTTATCTTTTTCTGTTCAACATATGGTGTCTGCTTTTCTCCTTCCTTTTGCTGTACGTATATTATGGTCTAGAGCAAGGCCTTTGTCCTTCAGTAGCTCTTATTGAAGGCCATTTGTATTATTTTTCTTTACTCTTATAGGAGAAAGTGGGGCAATGATGTTCAAATTGTTTAAATTAAGTTTTAATTGGAAATTAAAAAAAAAATAACAAATCTCGTAGGAAATTCATATTTTATGTTCCCTTTAACACGTTGAATGCCGATAAAAAAATCTATTCGAGTTGGTGAGGAATACCGCTTGGGCGTCACGTATGTCTGATTCGAGCATGGGGGCAATCACGAGGTCTTCTCGTTTTATTCGAACATCTGATTTGGACTGCCATTGTTAAATCTAAGTCGTATTACGCAAAGCCTCCACAAGCCTAGAGGGTCCTCCCGTCTAGCTCAGAGAAAATGGGAGAGGTCCAGCATGATGAGGGTTAGAGGAAATAAAGTCTAAGGGATTTCAGTTGGTCCCCGCACTATACAGATAGAACCGTTTAGGTTTTCCTGATAAAAAAAAGAGAAAAAAAGTTATTAGTTATCCTGGCCACTT
The DNA here is from genome assembly GCA_011037195.1 of Triatoma infestans. NCBI lineage: Eukaryota > Metazoa > Arthropoda > Insecta > Hemiptera > Reduviidae > Triatoma > Triatoma infestans. The sequence goes on from JAAEAF010007227.1 coordinate 148,673, forward strand.
TACCCACCTCTCCCCATATCCGAAAGTCGCTTTTTTTGAAAAACTTTGTATACTTTTTACATACACAAACGTTTGAAACATTGCTCTAAGAAAATTAATAATTGTTGATGAATAGTTCTGGGAGACATGGAACGTCAACAGAAGTTGACCTAAACCTCGCGCACTCTGGCAGCATTTAAACGAAATTTGAAGTTTCAATTTTCTATGAGTTTCCAATTTTGAGTTAAGCTGACTATATATAAAAAGAGAGAGAGAGAGACCATTTTTCGTATTCAATGGACCTCAAAACAGATTGAAACCTCAAGTTGAGTAAACGAGTAAATAATTTTGAGAATATCTGATATTTTATCCATGGTAGCATGCATATTCCATTTGTTCCTGGCCGGGTTTGAATTTGGAACACTCACACTTGAAACCAACAAGTGTGAGTGTAAAGCCGCGTTCTCACGAGTCAAGTTTAGTTGACCGATTTTAGTTGATCAACAGAAGTTGAATGAAAAACCTAGTGAGAACCTTTTGTTTCAATAAAGTTGATCAGCTTTTTAGTGGATCAACAAAAGTTTGACCGAGTCAAACTTTATCGTTCAAGTATGACGCATCTTTCAGTTCAACCCGCCATCTTTCAAGTATTGACAAGTGTGAACCTTCGGATCGCCCAATTAATTAGCTTCTCAGTTTGCTTTCAACTCATAGAGTGCTCCGTGTCGTTATTGAAACGGTTTTTGATCAATTTCAGTTGAAACGTACGAACCAAAACTGATTCAGAGCGCGCCTTGACAGAAAAATTACGTTCAAGTTAACTCTATACACGAACTTAGTGAATTTGCTCTGGCGATGGATGAAAATCCGAAACAAGTCAGGAACAAATTGAATATGCATGCTGCTACTACGGATAAAATATCAAATCTCATCCAGCAATGCGGGCCCCATTCACATATTCAACAATTTTTTTGAGAATACTTTGAAAACATGATTTTATAGATAGTCTTCAGTGGACGAGAGTTAGCAATGATTAAGGATAAGTAAATAATGCAATATATTATGAAAGAATGGATTCGTTTAATTTACTTTGTGAACAGTACCTGTCACCAACAGGTTTATATAGCTTTAATTAGACCTTTGAATGAGAAAGTATAGCCAGGACCATTCACATTCTAGAAAAACATCTTGTATTCATAATGAGGTAGGAACAATAAAAGATTTATTATATAAAAAATGAAACTAATAAGCAAAAATAAAATAAAAAATAAATAAAATAAAATGTTCAAGCAACCATACTTCCTGTTGAGTTTGAAAAACAAAAGCATTTTTATATAGTTTCAGATTATAACAATGGTGTTTTATTTTCTTTGTTAATTCATTTGCCTATCTAATATTACACCAGAACTATTGTTTAATAATTTGTACGACTGTCTGTATGTGGGTTAATAAGGAAATTTTCATAACACTACTTCTGGCTTCTTATAGTTTACTATTAGGAGTTTAGTTAGGGAGAAATAATTGAATTAAAATATTATATAATAATTATTAATCGTGCCCCTTTTTTACGTTCTGTTAATGCTTAACAGGAAGTTTAACGATTATTTCAAAATTTTCACCAAATTTTATCTAAAGTTTTCCATTCCGGAAATAATGTTGTGAAGTTGCTTGAGAAGAAAAACAAATGTTTTTAGCGAATGTCATGTGTGTGTGTGTGTGTGTTTGTGTTTGTGTTTGTGTTTGTGTTTGTGTTTGATATCTCGAACGGGTTAACAACATGACAGAGTTACTTCAATATTTCTTTTTCACTGATAAAACTGTACCGTGTTTGAAATATATTAGACCCTCTGCCCCCTTATAATTCTTCTTCATAAATTCATCACTTTAATCTGATGAAACCATTAATTTTACTTCTAAAAAATGCTTTCTATCTAATCCATATCTATCAACTAATTACTAAAGTAATAAATGATAAGTAAATTATTATTAAATGTTCCATATATATATATACATATATACAGTAGCGATGCCACGTGTGGGGGGAACCCATGGGTCAGTCACCTCTTATTGGGTGGTAGCCATATGAAATTGTTGCGTGTATCCATTTACAACTTTCAACCCTTAATATTGTCGAATGTTCATTATTATTCTAATTTTTTATTTTCTTTTAGTTTTATTTATTTATTTTTATTGTCCATTGTATTTATATAGTCTTTGTATTTATATAGTCTTATCATATCACGCAGTAAAGACAAAATAAAAAACGAAAAGCTTTCTTCTATAAATATTGCTTTATTCCCAAGGGTGTGTTTATTTAAAAATATTTGTTTTGAATTTATAATTTTGTTTTCAAAATAATTATAGGAAATTGCTCACCACCCACCCTTAATATATATTCTTTAATATTTGCGCAAAATTGGGTTAAATTATTTTGAATAGGATAGTAATAGGGTCAGTTAGAAGTGAAATAGAATTACTTATGCGAAAGTGGTTTTTTTTTTATTGCGGCTTTACGAATCAGTCATCAGAGTAATAAGTTGGATACTCTTGTATGTTGTTGAACCTAAGGTATTCATAGAAATCACTCTAAAGGATTTGTGATTCCAAGCATCTATTGTAGCACCTCATTTCCCTAGAAGTCGGGACCTTTATAGCAGTGTAAGAAATCATGCACATACCTTTAAACACGTCCAATTCTCAACAGTACCTATATCAGTTATCGTCGGTCATTTATGTTTTGCTGGACGTCTTGATCAATCTTCTAAAGATGATACTGATGACTGTGAGTCGGGGCGTGCAAAGTCCATACCAATTGCTCCCAATCTGCTCGCTCCACCAGGCGTAAAAGATTTTTGGATGTCAGAATGTGATGGTAAAGTATGAAGTATTTTAGCCTTTCAGGGAGTTCTAAAGGATGTTATAAGGTACTTTTCATTTAGTTCATCTTACTAGTTTTACGTTTTTGCCCAACTCAGCGACCCAGGCATCTCTAAATGGATGCGCTGAGTATGCGAAAGTTGAAAATCACAAAACGGATCGATCTTGTCAATTCAGTAGAAATGTTTAAAATAATAACCGAACTGTTTTATTTCAACAAATAATGGCAGTGCACTGACAATTTCCTTGCCTTTTTTTCCCCTCCCCAAACAAAAGCAGGCTTATTTCCCTGGAGACCTAGTTTCTTAACCAACCTAGTATAATATAAAAGTTTATGAAGGAAAGTACTGCCAATATCTGTCGTGTATAGAAATGGAATGTTCTAGTTTGTAGTATCCTTTGTGCCTGTATTTAGGTTAGATAGGAAAGTCATATTCTACTATAATGGTTTTGAGTTTGAATATCGTTGAAACCTCAAAAAATATGGATAAATAAAATTTGATTTCTGTCTTTTTATTAACACCATTTATATTTTCTGTCAAATTTTTGAAATTGAATTTTTAGCGGAAATACATGTTTAAGGTTCCCTGAGTACGAAAAAAAAAGTTTTTAACGAATGGTTTGTGTGTACGAGTGTGGACAAAATATTCAGAAAAGAAACAAAAAGTAACAGGAAGCTCAGATTTGGTATTTTAATTTGTTTTTTGTTTATTTAGAAATTTACAATCTGTATTACATATATAAAATAAGTAAATAGGTTGATGAAAGAAATGAAACGTAGGCTGTGAAGGGTAGGAGGAGAGAAACTACCCAGCGGTAGCACTCTCTACGGGATACCAGTAGCTTTGATCAGTCCCGAAGGAAATCTCGGTGCCACTGGCGGCGATTCAAACGTTGTGTGGTGGATTGTCGGGGATGGAAGAGGCTAGAGATTGTTTGATCAAAGGGAGAGAGTAATATGCAGTTTATGATATTTTGTCTTGGCAAATTGTTGTACGAAAGGGATGTTGAGGTCATTATGGAGCGTAAGGTTTGAGACGTACAAAGCACCATCAACTACTATCTGTCTAAGTAGCTTAGATTGGAATGTCTGAATGGTTTGTAAATTTATAGGTTTAGCTGAACCCCACAATTCAAGTCCATAAGTTCAAATTGGTTTGATTATAGAAACTTATATATCAGTATTTTGTGTTCTGTAGGTAATTTGGAACGCCTCCCGATAAGTCTGTAAAGAAGTTTGGCACTTTTTGTCAGTGCTTGCGTTTTAAGTCTTGTATGTGGGTCCCACGTGAGTCTTTTGTCAATGAAGAGCCCAAATTAGCGCCCCAGGTCTGTTATAGGGAGAGGTTTGTGGTAGAAGAAGACTGGAGGACAGGAACCCCCCCCGCCCGCCACCGGAGTGTAAATATGGCATATTGGCATTTTTGTGGGTTCTTTAATTATTTAATTAAATTAAATGTAATTAATTATTATTATTAAAATAAATAAATTTAATTTTGAAATATTTTAATTCAAAACATCTTTAAATCTAAAATAACACAACAAAATATAAAATTATTCAAATTTATTTTTCTCATTTATTTATTTATTTTGATTTAACAAATTTATGTTGAATGATATCATAGTTTATTTTTGGACTGTCTTGTTAAATACGTTAAATTTTTATAAAGATCTGTTATAAACAGAAGGTAGGAAAAAAAACCATATGTATGGCTAATTAAATTAAATTATTTCATGGATGTTACTATTGGTTTAATGATATTTCGTATTGCTTTATTTTATTTACAGATCTGTTGTACTGCTGTATTTTTATAATTGTGTTTTTATATTAAATTTTTATATGACTTTGTTCTAAAAATTTTATAATTTGGCTAGGCCAGCTGTATTGTAATAAATCTTAGACTTGCTAACAATAAAAAATATTTATTATTATATTAAATAAGATGAATGAAAATTTTAATAGAACTAAATAGTTCGTTTTTTTTTTTTTTTTTGGACCACTATACAAACATCTATTTTTAAGGACATAACACATTATCTCAAAAAATCCCCTGATCTAGAGGATTTATTGTATCCCCCCCCCCGGACGCATCAACTACATCAGTTATTAACCCATTTGCATTCTCAACTCAGGCCACACAAACTGGGATGGCACATTTTCTGACTATGTTGCTTCCACACACAACACTTTGCTCTCTCTGCAAGGCAGGGTGGAGCCGTCGTTTTTTTTTTTTCCGACCATCTTTCCACACATCCCCTCTTATATCCATCGATCTATAATAGACGAGGGAGATTATGGATTAGTTGATTGTGCCCATCCCATAGATTTATTGTAATTACACAAAACTTTTCCAAGTCCAAAATAAATATTCAATTCTACTAAAAAATTATATTCAAATTTATTTGGATTGATTGAAAAACTTTTAAAATTTATATTTTTTTTGCACTCCTCAATTGAATTAATGAAGAAAATTTTGCATTTTTTTTTATTTATTTTTTTTTATTCCTGCTAAGCGGGAGGTCTTTTCATTCAGGAAAAATTGATTTATGTATTTATTTTGTAGAAGTCAAGGAGGGAAATATTTTTAAAATACAAGAAAACTCATCTTACTAAGGGAGACATCTTGAAATATTATGTTTAAAATATAATAACATAAATTATGAATGGGAAATGGTATAAGTTTGTTTTATATATATGTATATATATATATAATACAAATAGAATAGTGACCACCATTTTGTTGGAGAACGGCGCGCTGGGTGCTAAATGTTTAAAACTGGGTCATTGAGCGGAGAATATCGAGCAAAGCTGCCACCCCGCTCCACCACCCGCCCTACATTGGCCGGCAGCACACCTTGTTTCCATGGTGCCCTCTCTCTAATATTACTACTACCACTAAATAATGGTACAATAATACTGTTTCTATATATATATATATATACAAGTATGCATCTATGTATGTTCATATTTTCTTTATTTCAAGACGTATTTCATACCAGTTATTTTATATATATATAAATTCTATTTTATTACAATTTTTACTTGCTTTAACTGCTGTTAGAAGAAAACATTGTAATCGTGTTAATTTTTCGACATAGTATTTAGCACCGGAAATATACGTTTAGCTCCCCAAAACAGAAGGCCTTGACAATTACCAAGGGATTCGGGACAGTAAGTTATGTCCCAAAATTCCACAACCGGAAGTACCACTTTACTGAGTTTTTTGGAATTTTCTCAAAAACGGCTCGTATCTTTTTTTTCTTTTTAAACTTACAATATTATTTATCTTTTCTAATAATAATTTAACTTTGTAATACGGAGGGCTAAATCTTTAATTTTGAAAGATTTCGCTGGTAAATTTCATTTAATGGAGCTTTTCGTGGTAGTGGTGGGGTTATGTTTTCCTCTAAAGTGTTAGTTCAATTAATTATATGATTTTTATCATCTAAATAATATTAAATAGAATTAAATATGTTGCCAATATTCCGAGTTTAAAGAAAAATCGTTGACCACCGGAAATGCCTATTTACTGAACACAAATACTTCATTTTGCTAGAATTCCCTCAAGAATGGCTCCAACAATTTTCTTTAAACTTAGTATATCAACTAAACATACAAAGACCTACAACTTTGATTTGAAATATTTATCGGGAAAAATTCATTCAAGGAGACTTGTGGGGGTATGGGGCACGGTGGTTTTCTTCTAAAACTGCCATTTTATATTATTACACAATTCTCTCATCTAAATAATATTAATCAGAATTAAATATGTTGTTGTAATTCTGAGTTTGAAGAAAATTGGTTGGTTGAACTGGGTGATGGTTTTTACTAAAGTTATTTCAGTTTTTTTGACGATTTTATCCATAAAAACACCGACGGATTTCATTAAAAATTTGTTACGCTAACTATGTGAATACAGTGAACTGTTATTTTTAATATGGAAATTTTTTTTTCTGTGAAAGTTTAATTTTAAGAATTTGAGAAGTTTTGTGGTTGGGGGTGGGAGTAGTAGTAGTGTATATTTGTCTCAAAAAGCCATTTTTATTAAGTTTAAGGATACGATACTCTAATTGATATAAATTTGAGGAAATTTTTCACTTACCCGTGTGTACTAAGTAACTGCAGTAAGAATTTTTTTTTATTTTTGCATTTTTTTTTATTTTTAATTACTTTATAAATAAACAGCGTTTATATGTAGTGGTATTTCAAGGGCAATACCATTTTTAGTATTATGGTAAATATATAATTAACACAATAATTTTCAATCCATTATGAAATGGATTTTATTTCCAAACATTTTGTATGGCATGAAATGAAATATACAATTGAAGCATGTTAAATTGTGAATTGAATATTGCAACATGAATAGTAGGCTGTAAAAGAAAGTGAGAGCAAGAGATAGATAAAACATTTATATATAGACATTTCGTCCACATTTCATTGTTAAAATATTTTATATAAAAATTATTTAAATAATAATAAGTAAGTTATGAAACTTATTATTTTTACTGTTTGGAATTATTCAAATTGTTCTAATGTGATAAGATTTTATTGTTAATAAAATGTTTACTTAATTTTTACTTTCTCTTTACTTCTAGTTTGATTTTCTAAATTACGAAAAGTTGTAGGAAGATTAAAACATCGTATTCCGTTTAGGTACTACCACTGCAACACCGCATCTGGCAAAATTCCATCAACCGGAAGTATGACTAATTTACAGAATGATTTTTTTTTTTTTTTTGCGATTTCCTCGAAAACCGTTACAACGATTTTATATTAAACTTCATATACTGTCCACATAGCAGTAGCGTTATGCTTTTCTCTAAAGTACCACTTCCGAATAAATGTATGGGTTTTTATACATTTTAATAATTGTAAATTAATATTATAATACATTAATAATAAAGTGTAAAATATAATACATAACATTAATATATGTATATTAGAAGCATTCATAGAATTCCATATTTGAAATAATTCGGTAAACAGGAAGTGAGGATTTTAGAGAATAGGTTTTTGATTATTTTTTTTGGAATTCTCTCGAAAACGGTTACAACGATTTCCTTTCAACTTGGAATGTTTGCTGCACGAATAAAAACGTATAGGGTAAAGCCAGGACAGATGACGCGGCACATACACGACAAGACGCAGGCTTTACTTCTTTTGTTTGCCACCACGTGGCTACATGCAAGTTAGTCGAGGAGTACATGAGAAGCGAACATATTGCAAAATTCTTCAGTTATTTTGTGTGTTCTTTTCATGTTCTAGGAACATTTATACGCATCAGCGTGTGTTTTCATAACACTTAGTAATTTTTTTTAAATTTTTTATATACTATATTAATTGCAATTGAAATGAAAGATTTCCAGCTGACGTTAAAGTTGGACTCGTAAAACATAGTGTTTACTAGGTTTCATCTCGATACCTTCACAGAGAAGAGGTCTCCTACCTATGGTGCGACATCTATCCTACCATAGTAGCAGAGACGGTCAAATGTAGTGTATTTGCATTTTGTTTCTGGAATAAGAGAATGTCTTTATTTTAAAATATAACATTTTTTTTTTGCAGATAATAGTAGTTGACATAATATATTTTATAAGAACTATCTCTTTAATATATCTCCTATATTTTGATATAGGGCATAACTTTGAAATGTGCGCCATCTCTCCTATCTTTACCCTAACTTTTATTTGAAACATTTTTGAAATAAAAAAAATATCATTTTAGAGGGGTTTTGGGAGTTGTTAGTTTTGAATTTAAATTTGCACAATCTTTGTTGATGTTAATATAAGGCGTTCCCACATACGGCCATTCAAATATAACAAGTATAACCCCTACTACCTTCTTTTTTATGGCCAAACATTGTAATAATGCAATTTTAAAGGTAATTTATTGGTTAAATTGTGTTTTTATTAATTGGAGTAAGGGAAAGTCTGTGTGAGTGTTTCACACCAGATTTTTTTTATTTCCACGAAATACCGGAAAAACTCAGGAGTAGTAAAAAGTGGTGGAAACTTCTGGTACGTTGATATGGTACTTCCTAAATGGAATAAACAATTTGGGCTACCTCTTATTATTCGTTTTTGAGATGATTTACTTTTTATCACTCTCTCTCTCGCATATTTGGAGTTGCTTGGCTAGAAATATTTGGTATGTATTCTGGGATTTCGAAACATGTAGTTCTAGAGAAGATTTATATTGGAAAATTGAAAACAATGGCGAATTTTCTCCTAAAACTATATAAAATAAAATAAAAAAAAAAGGATAAAAAGTAGTAAAAAGTTTATATAATTTACTGAACATGTCCAAGAGTAGAATAGTATGAGAGAGAGAATTAGAGAGAGTTTGTGTGTGTGTTTAAGAGAGAATAAAAGAGTGACTGAGAGAAAGATTGATATTTGGCCAAGGACCCAGTATTTAGAGCTGCAGTAAAGCTATTTACTTCACCACCAAGTGGAACTGTGCTGCACCCTTTAGTGTCCTTTATATATTTCAAGGTTTCAGTCATCGACCAATATGTCCTACTGCTATATCACAGGCCACCCTCTTTATATATATATATATATACTTTACTCCTGCACTCACTAAAAACTACTCCGCACATACAGACAAACAATTATGACCATCAATTCTGTAATCTCCTTTCAAATTTTTCTTAATTAGGATTACTTTTTTTTCATTCTTTCTTTCTTTGCTTAATATATGGGGTTGCCCTTGAAATTTTATTTATTGTATTTAATGTCAAAAGTTAATTATATTTTAATCAAATACTACAAGTTTTAATAGCTTTTATAATATTAAATTTATTGTATATACATTAAATTATTTACAATAAACAATCAAACAAAGCTTATTAACAATAAATATATTTAAGAAGCTTGAGTATCCACTAATTTCTATCGATCACTTTACCATTGACGTAGTATTTACTTGTCTTCATACTGTAAGTCACGTAACTATGAAATATAAATAACTTGAATAGGTTTAACTATTTTACATTTATTTAGTCCTTTTAACTATTTTCTTAGAAATTATTGCGTCAGTGTTGAAGTTTTAAATGGTGAATTTATATAGAAATATATGTTTTAAGAATATGAAATTTAGTTTTCTTTGCTGTATTTCTTGTAGGTATTGTGTGTGTATTTGTATGAACAGCAATTAGTTTTTCTTTTTAACATTATATACTTTTATCTGAAACATAATGCTGCGGGAAATTGATAGAGGATTTATGGGGTTGAGGGGGATGATTTAGTTTCTCTCTAATATGTGACTTCAGTAAAATTAAGTAATCAGATCGTCTGTGATAGCACGAACCCGCAGGCACGGTTTCGATTATAGACATTGCCATTCGAACACCTATGATCACAGATGATACGCCTTAAAAAAAAAAAAAAAAATTTGAGTTTGAAGAAAATTGATTAATCTGAGATGCAAAGGACGCGATTAGCTTGGTGTTAGTACGCTCTTTATTATTTACGCAATTAACACAGGATACTTGTGCATTGAAAACGAGACACGTAGATTTTTACTTTATCTTACTCCTAGTAGGAGGAAGTATTGTAATCGTGTCAAATTTTCGATAATGAGTTTTCACCGGAAATATCCGTTTTGAGGTCCCCTGAGTCCAAAAAAGTGGTTTTTAACAAAGTGTGTGTGTGTGTGTGTGTGTGTGTGTGTGTGTGATGTGAACAGCATAGGTAAAAATCGATTTTTCGTAGAAACTTCAAACTTGATATTCCATTTATTTATCACCATGGGAAGTACCACTTTACTAGTTTTTTTTTTTTTTACATTTTTGCAATTATTTCAAAATGGCTCCAACGATTTTCTTTAAACTTGCTATATCAACTACACATACTAACAGCTACAACTTTCATTTGAAACATAGCTCCGGGAAAATTCATTTAAATAGTTTAATCTAAATAATGTTAATTAGAATTAAATATGTTGTTGAAATTCCGAGTTTGAAAAAAATCGGATAACCGGAAGTGCGTTTGTTTTAACAATTTACTAAATGATTTTTTTTTTTTCACTTTTTAGCGATTTTCTCAAAAAAATGGCTCCGACAATTTTCTTGAAACTTCGTATATAAACTAAGCATACAAAGATCTACATCTTTTATTTAAAACATTTCTCTGGGTAAATTCATTTAAGGGCACATTTAGGGATGGAGTGGGGTTACAGCTTCCTCTAAAGAGTGGTATCATAGTTGATAATACAATTCTATCATCCAAACAAAATTAATTAGAAATAAATAAATGGCCAAAATTACAAGTTTTTTAAGAAAATTAGTAAACCGGAAGTGCGCTTTTACTGAACAGTTTTTTCAGTTTTCGACGAATTTCGTTATATTTGGTACACAAACTATAACATTTGTCAATTTTTTAATTTTGAGAATAGGAGTAAGAGAAAGTTGTGTGAGTGTTTCACATCAGATTTTTTTATTTTAAAACATGGTATGGGTAAAATTGGCACAGTATTGTGAGAGTCTAATTACACTTATAGATCTAACTATGCCCTTTTTTACTTTCTCTTACTCCTCCTAGTAAGAGGGGAGGGAGTATTGCGATTGCACCAAATTTTCGAAGTTTGAATTTTCTCTTCAAATACATGTTTTGAAGTCCTAGTATTTCGAATAAGAAATGTTTTTGGCGAATGATGTGCGCGCGTGTGTGTGTGTCTCGAGAACGAAAAATTGCAGGAAGCTAAAATTGTTACATTTTCCTGGGAAAATTGAAAGCGTCGCTAGGATACCAGATTTAATGAAAATCAGTTAACCGGAAGTTTAATGTTAGTGAATAGGGTTTTGAGTTTTTTTTTTTTTTTAAATTTTCTCTAAAACGACTATAAAGTGGCCCCTAGACGATCAATATATTACACAATATTTTGCACAATAATATTGTTACCCAACCCACACGGGGCAATATTATTGCACAATAAATTAGTTCATAGATGACATTTCTGTAGACAACATGTGCATTTGGTTTAATTCCTTTCTGAAGTTAATGGCAACGAATTAAATTTTTTAACTAATTGTGACTTATCAGCATCCAGATAGTATTCTCTGTATTTAGAAATCAACTGTTCCTACTGTTCATTTTTTTTTTATTCTGTTGCTGTAATCTTTAATCTTGATATTCCACCAAGCGGGTAAGCTCCGATACACCTCGCTGCATTCTAAAATGAATTTTCTTTCTTCAACTTTTCCCTTTATAGCCATTTTTTTTTATAGATAAGTTGATGTTGACTCCAACACTGTCAGGACAAGACTGAACCAGATTGTGCAATACTGTCTACAGACGATGCTGCAATATTTATTAGATTGCACCATAAAAATCTAAACTCTTTTTGATTGACTTAATATATTGCACAATCTTTCAATCTGATCTACAGACAGTCAATATTATTGTGCAATATCAATTCTTGTACAATATATTGGACGTGAATATTGATCGTCTAGGGGCCACTTAACGATTTCCTTTAAACGTTTATTATTAATAACTGCTCGGATATAATTTATTTGTAATATTTTTTCGACAAAATTGATTTTAGATAATTCTATGGAATTTGTGGCATGAAATTTCAATGTTATATAGTGTTGGTATAATGTTATTGGCGCTCTCTTGTGGTCTACCATGTAATCACTTCTGCATCTGGCCTGGGTAGGTACTTGTCCTCTCACCCCACCGGTTAGATTTATTGGATAAATGGGAGTAAATTTTAGTTTAAAATAAAATTTGCTATTTTATATATAATTAATTAAACAGCAATAAATGAAAGTCTGGTATTTTATCGCAATTTTTTATTTTAAAACTTGTTTTACTAGACAACCTTCTAGTAGACCTATCACTTTTTATTTTCAAACATTTTACAAGAAATTTAGATTTTAGGAATAGTTGTGGGATGATTTCAACAATCTTCTCATTAACATGCCTTTTTTCTTAGCTTTCTTTCTGTTACAGGAAGTGGATTAGGTCCCTCTTCAGGAATATTGATGTTAATGTGGTTATCCCAGTTTTAAAATATGAACCCTTATACTGACATTGGGCGTGTAGATAGTTAAAGTTTGCAATTACTTGATTTGACGAATTACAGGCAAACTGTTGCTCATCCTACATCGATCACCACACACACACACATATACACACAACGCGCATTTTTCGATAGTAAATGCAATAAACACCTTATATTCAATGTAAAAACAATGGCAACCAAGGGAGCCACCAAGACCATTTAGATCGCAACAAGGCGTGTATATGCCAGAACTTCTACAGTTCTGGAAACATGAAATTTGGTTTAGATGCCTTGAATCCCTTCTTGCACAAGTTTTACGATACAACAATCTTCACGGGTCTTGCGTATGAGCATCAATGTGAAAGTCAAATGATTAGATATGAAATCTCCCACAGTTCCACATTTGACACAATTGTCAGGCCATTTTTGAACTAATCAACCAACCCACTTGTAGAATTCCGCACGATTCATACTTACATCCTCTGTTGATTAATCATTCGGGAATTAATTCACTTACCCCAAAAAATAGTATCACAGAACGCAGTTTTTCCAAAATCATCGTAGAATTTAGTATACTGAATTATTCCTCAAACAGCTGTTTTTAAACTGAAGTCAGGGATGCCAACTTATGTTAAAAATATTGATATTTTTTATATAAATATTTAATGTCTCTTTCTAAATTTGTTTTTTATAATGATCTTATTTTTCACTGCCATTAATAAAAATGCTTTTTTTTATCACTGGAAGTAAACATTTATTTATCTGATTGATATATAAAAAAAGTGAAAACCTTTTTTTTTAGTCCTTCAACAGATATTCTGAGTAAAAATGTAAAAAAAAAAAAAATAAATTGAAGTAAATATAATGAGAAGCGGACGGAAGTAAGATTGGCGAGATATTCGGCCAGCTAGATGTTGTGTTCCATGAAGAGAAAGTACGTGTTGTTACACTTGATAAGGTTTCTTTATTGATGTTTTTCTGTAAAAAAAACTTTCATCTTTTTTGTCATCGCTGTTAAATAGACTTTTTTTTATTTTTATTTTTATTTCTTTGAATCATAATTTAGTTCCACTTTTACAATCTTTTAATCTATCACAAGTTATTTTCGATGGTAGTTTTCCTTTCATTTTTGTCAAATTAACGATCTTTTCAGATTTAAGGATTTGATATTAATGGTAGGAGAACTAACAATGTATAATATAGTCTTAAGTCCCTTTTTAATAGCTGCTTTAGTGAACTTCAGGATGATAAAAAAAAGGATTGTGGCACCTGATTTTTAGTCATTCGCTTATGATTGTAATTTTATGAATGTTGCTGTCTGGAAAGTGTTGTACCAGCCATTTCGGTTCCTGAATAGACTATTATTATAACTAATAATTATTTCTATATAGACCATTAAGTATTATGATAGGAAGTTTTTGTGAAATTATCCGGATATTCCACATGGCAAATGAATATAAATGAGTTACAGTCATTAGTTTTCTGATATTTGGGTTTTCCAATTGGGCTTTCCAAGTATAATGCTATACGGCGATTATAACATAATAGACAGTTCATTCAGACCAAGTTTTCATTAATTTCATAATAAGAATTGTTTTTAAAAAAAAATGAATAAAAATTTAAAAAAATTATCCTTATAAACTTCCATGTTTTATATATGTTTTGTGAGCTGCATTATTTGGTAAACAATTGATTCAGTAAATTTCTCTACCCCTGTTTTATATAACTGCTAGTTTAGGATGGAAGAAGGAGTTGGTGTTCCCACTTCACGTGGTTCCTTTATATACCACGTGCAGCCCAGCCTCTACTATATATTATCCCCTTGTTTAGAAATTTATTACATCCTAAGGTTATATCATACATTCGGATCACACATATATATACCTCTATTTCTTGTGAAACTTTCATATTTTTACCATAGTTAATGTTATTGCTAAAACAACTATTGTTTATTCCAATATACGTATTACTCTATAATTCTTATAAAGATGCGAGTATATTCTCTCTGCTGTAGTTTTATTAAAAAAATCTAGAATTAATCAAAACCAAAGCAGTATAACCAAAATGGGAAGGGTCTTTTTTATTTTAATATTGTTCTTTATCCAAGTATAATATACCGTTTTTTTCCCCCTTTTCATTTCTTTTTCTGTTTTTATTAACTGGATATCCTTCTTTTGAGTGTCATCTTGAAACTCTGTAATTTATATTTTTTTTTTTCCACATCAGGAAACTGATAGCGTTATTTTAATAATAATTTTTATGCTTGCTGCTTATAATGAGAAAATTTTAAGAAAGAGTCAGTAATATACTTAACTGAAGCGGAACTATTGAAATAAATAATTTTGTAAAATGAACTATATAACATTAATTAAGAAAAAATACAAATAATTATATTTCAATGTGTGGCATATTTTTAGGTATAATGAATCTAAAATAGCTAGAATTTCTCCATTAGTTAATAAGAACATGAAGTTAATATAATATCTAGCCAATAGGACCTATATTAAGGGAAGTAATCAGCTTAATGGGATTAGCGCGCTGAACTCCCCCACTTGGAGGTTCCGGGTTCGAGCCCAGCACTGCTGCCCTTAGATTTTTTCCTCCTAATAGCCTCTACAGCTCATTGTTCGGTGATGGACAGTGTTTGTTTATAACGAGAGAACACTGCTCGGAGGCAGGCAGTGCAGTGAAAAGTCTCCGGACGTCAATGACCATAGATGTTGACGCTCCTTAAATTTAGTATAATTTATTTTTTTTTGACTAGGTAGCTTCAAAAAAAAACATTTTTCAGCCTTCAGAAATTCTTTTATTATTTCTTACATGTACTCAAGATTTCGGCGATTTTTATGCCATTCTCAAGAGTAATTTTTTTTTATAATGAGGTGTACTGTCTAATGCAGTGTAGCATTGAACTTAATTATTCGTCGTTATGACTTTCATCATTGTTTTTTTTTCATACTGAAGTATCCCTCCAGGATGAGCATTTATTTAAAACTACATGTTCCATTGGTAATATTACATGTAATAGAAGATTATATATATTAAATTTAATCTATAAATTTGAATCGTATGAGGTTTCGTGGTAATTATAGAAAAAAGAAAGAAAAGGAAAATAACAATATGAAAGACAAATATAACAAATATAAAAAAATAATATAATATATAACATATAAAACAAATAAAATTAAATAATATGAAAATATAAACCAAAAAGAAGTGAAAAAAAAAAATCCCAAGTATTAATTAAACCAATAAGTCATTTTAATTGAGTATATTTGCTCAAGTATTATATTTATTTTTTTTATGAGAGTCGTAATTTTAATTAAGATTTTTTTATATTTGATTGGATATGCAATTTAAAGGTTAGGTAGCCATGTGGATTGTATATTTCTTTAAATTGCTATTAATTATTGTGCTTTTAGAAATAATTGTAGAAATTTATTTATTGTATAATGAATACAATTTTTGCTTTTTTTTTTTAAAAAAATTCATTTTTTAAGTAATTCATTATAAAACAGCACCTCATTATAAAAAAAAAATACTCTTGAAAAAAAAAAATAGGAACACGAAGCCCAAAATTCATCATAACATTATACCATATATAGTTGAGTTAGATTTAAAATTTCAATACAATTAGGTACATTAATACGTATTATTTAGTAGTTGTTGTAATCGACATATATTGCAACAATGATGAGTGTGATGTTGACTTGTCACTATTCCTAATGCTACAAGTCTAATTTTATTTATGCCTAATAAATCATTCATATACTTTCTTTTTTTCCCATGACTGTTGCAAAAATAATAAGAAATTAAGACCAAAACCAGAAAGGATTAAAATATGAACTTCTAGGTATGTGAAGAGAATAAAAATAAAAACAGGTGTGAAACACCGTACTCCTCGATGTTACTAATTATTAATTTTATTTTACTTTATTTACTTTTCCCTTATTCACTGTTATTATTATAGCTTTAAAGTTTAATTTTGCAGTAACTTGTCGTGTTTTGTATAGCATATTTAGTTGGTTTTGTTGGTCAGAATTTTTTTTTTTTTTTGATAGCCTGCTTCATTTTGTAATCATCGACCGGGATTTATCTTAATATCATATTGATGGGAGAACCATACATTATATTCAATTGACACAATTTAGGGGAAAGTCGGAACCCCCCACCACCACAAAAAAAATCAATTTTCTTAGAAAAATGGTGTTTCAAATAAAAGTGATATAGGTATTCATGTGTGTGTATAATAATATATGCAGTTAAAAAAAAAAAATAGTGTAGAACTGAAAAATATCTTTAAGAAAATACGCATTTCAGGTTGGATTTTGACTGACCCTTTCGTGTCTTGATGCGCTGCCGTACCTAACCATATTATCAAGATTGAGCTCTCTGCAATTTTTGTTTTTGTTTTTGAGATTTTTATTCACACAAACACACACACATACACGTTGGAGCCATTTTTGAGAAAATCGCAAAAACGTAAAAAAAAAAACAAAAAAAAAACTAGTAAAGTGGTACTTCCGGTTGAGGAATTTTGACAGATAACGCACCTCAGATCCCATGGTGATACCTAAACGGAATATCAAGTTTCAACTTTCTACGGTTTTTCGTTTTTGAGCTATGCTGTTCACATACACACACACACACACACACACACACACAGACACAGACCATTTGCTAAAAACCACTTTTTGGGACTCAGGGGACTCAAAACGGATATTTCCGGTGAAAACTCAATATCGAAAATTTGACACGATTACAATACTTCCAAAACAAAAAAATCATCGAATGTCGAATTTGTATAATACCACAAGTATGTATTTTATTTTTAAGCCTTACATATTTTGTTAAATATTCTCGTACGGACATAATAATGTTAACTAAAACATTTTTTAGCGACAATTCTTCGCTATATTACTCAACTTTTAGTCAATAACAATATGACCTATAGCCAGAGGACTATTGTCCTTTACAGTAAAATCTTATGTTACATTGTAATTATACACCATCTCTTTGTAGTAAGGTCTATTTTATAGGAATTGCCAATGTAATACGATCTGACAGTCCAATATTTTAGATAAACTACATTCAGTATATGTTGTTCGTTATAATAAAAACAAGTATGTAGTATTTACCTTGCGACTGTACTATCCCCACTCTACTAGTTCATACAGCTCCTATTTATAATTCCACTTTAAACCAGTATTTTCACAAATAAATTCCACTATAGGCACTGCATACAATTTTACGAAATTTCACTAAATTATTGATAAATGCTGTAGCTTTACAACTCTGCAAAAATTTGAATAAAAAGGCACTTTAGAACCTTATGTAAAATTAAAAGATTTAAAAGCTGATGTGAATACACTAAGTCTAGTGACCGTAAACCAAGACTCGTAAGGCAAATAATATATTTTCATTATATCCCTTTAAAAGATAATAACACTATTTAGTATATGTAACGGCAAGAGAGAGAACACAGGCCCGACCGAGAGAAAAAAGGCCCTCTCTGGTACTCTCTCACTTAAGCAGGCTAGAGTGGGGAACCTGTATATAAGCCAGTGAGTGATCTAGACATCTATCTATCTATCTATCATACATCGCATCGTGTCATATCTCTACTCTCACCTTTTATTCTATAAAATCATTACAAGTCCAGTGCAGTTTGGGTAAACTTATAGCTAAATTATAACAGTGTCTTCATATCTCGTCAAATTAATCAATCCCAAATTTCTCTCCTCATCAACTCCATTATATATATCTACTTACATTTAAATAAACTAGTTAAATATCTAAAGAAATTAAATAATAAAAACGGAAATTAAAACGTACCCACACCTGTCAAGAAATAATAGCAGACCCAGTGTATCAACTTTATTTGCTCTGTGCAAGTCTGTTATTACATGTTTAACAAAAACATCCTGATGATGGGCGAACACTCGAAACCGGTCGATGTCCACAAAAAGAAGCAGGCTATCACGGAAAATATCTCTGATGCTTGTAACGGCAAGAGAGAAAACACACAAGCCCGACCGAGAGAAAACAAACTCTCTCAGGTAGATGTAACGGCAAGAGAGAAAGCACACAAGCCCGACCGAGAGAAAACAAACCCTCTCAGGTACTCTCTCACTTATGCAGGCTAGAGTGGGGAGAACCTGTATATAAGCCAGTGAGAGCTCTAGACATGGATCAATCTATCAGATTCAACCATATACAACTCACCGTGACATAACTCTACTCTAACCCTTTATTCTATAAAATCATTACAAGTCCACTGCAGTTTGGTTAAACTTATAGCTAAATTATAACAGTGTCTTCATATCTCGTCAAACTAATCAATCCCAATTTCTCTCCTCATCAACCCCATTATATATATCTACTTACATTTAAATAAACTAGTTATATATCTAAAGAAATTAAATAATAAAAACGGAAATTAAAACGTACCCACACCTGTCAAGAAATAATAGCAGACCCAGTCCATCCATTATTTACAATAATTCAATTCTTCTATCTCTCTTATATAGTAAATTCATTTATCCTCTCAATAGTGTTCATTTTAAGAGTGATAGAAATGCGTCCGGAAGGCCCAATAAACCTGTGCATAAATCTATTTGTAATAATAGGATACAAAAGGGCAGAAAGAATTGAGGTTAGATCGTTCAATCTTGTGACAAATTACGTTACTGGCATAAATTAATTTGGCTAAACAGGTTGACCTATTAATCCTTAAAATTTCTTAAATGCCATGCCCATTTTTTCCAACAATTTTAGTCTCTTAAGTAACTTGTTTTTCAACAAAAAATTCCAAATAAAAAGTTTTTGCTTGAATTATTCAAGAAATCATGGGAAGGCATTTATATGATTCCACTGCCGCAGCTATCATAATTGGCGGTCATCATAATAATATAAGTACAGAGATTTGTCCCTGCATATGTGCTGATTATGTTTTCACATGTTCCTCACGTAAGGAGGTATTACGGCAAGAGAATGGAAGAAACATACAAAATTAAAATAAAAAATCAAGTCAAGAAATATCTATTTACTACAATGATTGTGCAGACAAACCACACTTTTGTCTTGGGACTGTTTCAACATATAATTCGTAACAAAATATGTTTTTATTACTTTTTTAAAAATTATTTATATATTTTATAATTTTGTTATAAAAGTTGTAGTACTAGTTGTTTACAAAAGCTTTTTTTTTTTTTATAAAAATTGTTAAAACCTCTGTATATTGATCAAATTATTGATAATTAATAAAAATATTAATTGAAGATATTGAAATAAATGTTTATTTATTTATTTAAATAAATATTGATAAATAAATAAATAATAATAATAAAATATTGATAAAATTTACTGTTAATTAAAAATTCTGAATATCCTCATTATTAATAGGAAGGCCGTAACGGTCAATATACATGCTTAAAATATATGCTAACAGCGGTCATTTTAACGTAATAGGCAGTTCTGCCGTAGCAAGTTGGGGAAAAAAAAGTCGGGTAGTCATACATGCCCGCTGTTTAAATGTATATTATTTTATCTAGAACATCAAGGATTGGATATTTTTTAAAGCTAGTCATATTTGCTGATGCAAAGTTAATTTACTAAGATGCATTTTCAGTGAAAGATATATATACTGACAGTTAATAATGAAGGCAATATATTTTTGTAATACATACTACAGGTAACCTTGAGAGGCGGTGTCAATATCTCGGATTTATGCAATTATTTCTCTAATAGGCTTTACATACATATTTTGTTTTAAATGGTGAGGATTTTGTGCTAGCAATATTCCGTGTGCCCCTATAATTACGAGGAATTGTCGTAACAATAGTGATACGTGGGGAAGGGATTAGCTCAGTGGTAGCGCATTGGACTCTCATGAGGAGGTCCCAGGTTTAAGTCCAGTACTACCACTTAGATGTTTTCTTTCTAGGAGTGTCTATAGCTCACTCTGTTCGGTTGAACAGTATTGTCTGTAGCGAGAGAACACTTGCCCGGAGGCCGGTAGTGCACTGAGAAGGTTCCGGGCGCCATGACCATAGATGTTGTCGCGCCATAAATTTAGAAAAAAATAGTGTATGTCCGCAATTATTATGGGTGTTCAGCGTCTCCGTTCTTGTGGGTGCTAGGCAGCCCTGCACAGGTCCCAAGTTGTTCTGTTCTATCCACTCAGAATACATTATTAAGCAGCAATAAAGTAAAAGAGTTCCTCCATGTTCATAATGATAAGTCTTGTAATAAAAAACTTAATGCCCTTTTTTGCATTATGTTCAAGATATTCCCTCCTCGTATTTAACATCAAACAGAATTTAAAATATATCAACGATAGGAAGAAAGATCCTAATCCAGACGTCACTAAGCGTTTTAATTAGTAAATTTATAAACAAAATATTCATTAAAGGAATTTTCCTGTTAATTAAGTATGAATTATGTTTGTGTGAGTTAATGCAATAGTTGGAAAATTAATAAGGGTACCTGCGCTTTTAGCTAAGGCTACTAATAAACGCCAAGTTTTTAAATTAAGTCTCTGGAACTCTCTTTATTTATGGATTTACCCCTCCTCACCCCAAAAAAAAAAAAAAAAAAAAAAAATATAAGCTCGGATTTTTGTTTTTTCAATTTATATCAAGAAAGGATTATTCGTATGTCCTTGCTACATTTTTTATTCTCATATTTCTTTATTAAATTTCAAAATATTATTTTAAGTTTAGCATTGTAGTAGTGACGTTTCCAGTATTGTAGTTGGTGTATGTGTACTGTTCTGTAAGCTGAAGGCGGGGAGTTTATAATGTGCTTGGTAAGGAGATGTGGTGATGATGAAGTAGGGAACAGCGTTGCCAAACCTCATCCCTTGACAACAAACCTGGTCTGTACTAGTATAGCCGAGAAGGCTTGTTGTATATATATATATCCTCTCCTGCCTGCCAAACACTTACTCCTGGCTTAGTGTATGTGTGTGTGCCTTAAGTTCACATCTGCTCCTCCTTGGGGGCCCTGTCTTCAACCTCTTTATTCCCAGTAATATCTAGTGTGCATCTATGTTTATATTCACTATCTTTGTGGTCTTAAGGCTTACAAATACAACTGGGATTAAATGTTTACCAACAACTTTCTGAATTAATTCTTATTAATTTGAATATTCAACTAGTTTATTCAAGTAGTAAACTTAGTCTGAAAGATCTAATTAATTTTTATGCTTAACAGTATATATATTATTTTGTTCTCACATTCTGAAAATAATGTTTTAGTAAGTGATTGATTTTATATTTAGTATAAATCTGTACTTTCAATCTGCTACATAATAAACTGTCGTTGGCATAATCTTTAATAAAATACCATATTTGAAGAAAATTTGTCACTTGTTGAGGAAGTTGTACTAAATTATTCAAGGTGACACGACCCTGAAGAAGCTCATTGCAATATGGGCTAACGTGGAATATTGGCACTAGTCATATCGGTTAAAAATAGTATGAGAATAGTATGAATAGTATACCCATTGGGAGCAGTTGAAGAGCAGTGATATCCTGATCTGGTTTCCATGTCTTCATTCAGTTTATTGAGATATAAGCAGTCTTTGTTCTCCATTACCCGCATGGCCAAAGTTGAGAACCATTGCTTTAGAACTTGAAAAATAATTGTGTATTACACGCAAACTACTTTCTGTTACTGCCATTTAAATAGTTAATAACTAGCTAACCCGACCACGCTTCGCTGTGGCTCTGTCTGATTTTTAGGCTTAACCATGCGTGATTTTGATAATTTGTTTCGATGCTTTGGAATACCCTATCTACTAATTCTTCTTTTGAATGTACAATGTTGCAGAAATTAGATGGGAAGATAATTTTTCCCGTTTCCGGATTTGTAGGAGCAGTGCCGTTAACGAGTTCGAGTAATTGTCTTGAAAATATGGCAGCTGTTGGATCGTTTTGAAGTTGAACTCTCATATTCTTTGTTAAATGAATTTTTTTTACTGTGCTCCAAAGAGTTGAATATTTTAAGCAGGCATGCAATTCATCAGCTGGTGTTGAGCTAGGTATCACTGGAAGCGTTTGCCTGAAGTCACCCGCTAGTAACACCAATGCTCCACCAAATGGAACTTAATTATTTCGCAAACTTTCAATGTATGGTGTAATGCTTCCAATGACTTTTTATAAGCCATTGCACACTCATCTTATACAGTGATTTTGCACGCCCAAAGAACCTTTCCCACTCTTGATGTATTAAGAAATGTTATATGTTAGGTTTTCTTTGAAGTGTATGTTTAAGAGCTGAATGCGCTGTTCTACCTCCTTCCATCAGTGTAGCAGCAAGTGCTAACGCAATATGGCCATTCGAACGGATTTTAGCTCGGAATTTCCCGTTTCCGTGGGAACTTCGGATTAGAGGTACTTATAAGTAGTTGAGAAAGAGGTTCAGAGAGTGAGCCACGATCGCAACGCGTCTAAGTCTGTTTATTTCTGCCAACCTCGCGAAACGCTCGGAGAAATTCCCGTTTCCGTGGGAACTTTGGAGTAAAAAGTATATATAAACACTCTTGTATAGAAATGCAACGTTGTGTAAAAATTTCAAGTCAATCCATCGACTACTTTTCGAATTTTGCGGCCACAAACATACGGATGCTGAATTTGTATATATACAGATTGACCAATTGAAACATTTAATAGTTGCCTGAATTATATCGGAGGATGGATATGGAATGCCCAACTTACTTAGCAAATGGTAGTTTTGTTGTTTCTTCAAACCTAGCTTAGTAGTTCAATGAAACCGCCTAATACTAATTTACAAAATCGAAACCGAGGAGCATAGTGGGGACTCACTTTTGGGAGCGTCCTCGTCTATTTAGAAGGACAAAGATAATAATATTTGATAAATTCATTTCAGTTCATGTTTATGTATTTTACATGTTTTTTCTTCATTTTTTTCCGCTTTCATATGGTGATTAGTTAGAGGCAATATAATAGCCAACTAATTGTCCAGGAATGGGGCAAATATCTAATCCTGAACCGTCCTAGGTATAACCAATGGGTACGGTACTACGTGTATTTCTCAGGCTCTGTAAATCGCACGACAAGATCCGGAAATTCAGTCTAGGAGTCAAACAAAGCAAGATGATGATGTCCAAGTTGTGCAAGTATAGAACTAAAGAGACTATCTGCTTAGGACGCAACCAGATTGACAGACCTTTTCACAGGGCACGGCAGGTTTAAAAAAAAACACCTAGACATGATGGGGATAATTGGCCCATAACTTTTATGTAGACTGGAGAAGGTAAAAACGGCCATGCCCGTGTTTTTCGATTGTGCTGCAATCGTTAAATTACGCTATGAAATGTTTGGTACACTTTAGTCCAGAGGACCATAATAGCGCAAAGAGAGATGGTTCTGAAAGCCCTCAACCTCAGGATGAGGGAAGATTTCTTTTACTAAGACCTACCTAGGTGGTTGCTTAGGACGCTAAAAAATATTTATCTCTAATATCGCCCAGCCAGTATTTTTGGACGGCAGTAGCGCAGCGGCCATACTTACATCACCTCATCCAAAAACTAACTTAATCTAAAGTTTCTCCTACCATCAAACCTCTATATTAGTACAGACAATTATACATTTATTAAAACTCAACTTTTAAGGAAAATTTAGCTTTTTAAAAGTTGTAGTTATTTAACGGTAAGTCAGAGGAAGTCGTATATGGGCTTCCTAACACACCTGACTTACATAATAAAATTGAAATGATTCGTATAAACTGTTTTTAGTAATTTTAGAAAACATTTTTATCTATAATAAAATTCTTTATTGATTGTATGCTAAAATATTTAATCAGTCTTTAAA